>ML811011.1:68548-92543 GCA_009831015.1 Picea engelmannii
GCTACGAGTCTCAGAAATTGAAGGAACATGAAATAAATTACGTAACTCATGACCTTGAATTAGCGGTCGTGATTCATGCACTAAAAATGTGGCGATACTACTTAATGGGAATACATTTTTTATTATTAATAGATAACCATGGTGTGAAACATTTGTTTAGTCAACAAGATCTCAATGCACGACAATCAAGATGGTTAGCCTTTAAGTGAATTTGATTTTGACATTTGACATATCAAAGGGTAGGAAAATAAATTAGAAGATGCACTTAGTCGAAGAACTAATGCAATCTACGAAGTCATCATCAGTAAAACATAAAATGATCTTAAGGACATAATTAAATATGCAAGCATAAATGATGTAGAATACATCAAAACAACATAATTATTTTTGAAAAATGAAGGAGATTCGAATGGGACAGATTACAACATTGAAAAAGATGGAATATTAAGGTTCAAAAACATAATATATGTGCCAAACTCTGCTGATTTAAAATTGGTAATTTTAAATGAGTTGCATAAAAATCTCTATTATGGCCATCCAGGTTATCAGAAAATGATAACAACCTTGAGGAAACAATTTTACTGGCCTAATATGAAGTCAGAAACAAATGATTATTTATCTAAATGTTTATATTGTCAACATGTGAAGGTTGAACATCAACAATTGACAGGTTTATTAGAATCTTTACATATTCTAGAATGGAAATGGGAAATTATTTCTATGGATTTCATTATAGGTTTGCCTAAAACTCAAAGACAACATGATTCTATTATGGTAGTATTTGATAAATTGAGTAAGTCTGCTCATTTCATACCTATGGAATCTACCTATAAAGCCATTAATATCGCACAATTTTTTATGAAAGAGATATTTAGATTGCATAGAATTCCTAAAACGATGATTTCTAATAGAGATGCCAAGTTTACATCAAATTTATGGAATACATTATTTTTAGGTATGGAGACTAATTTGAACTTCAGTACAAGTTATCATCCACAAACAGAATGTACAAACCAGATTATTGAAGACATTTTACGCATGTACGTACGAGTGAAACCAACTAAGTGGGAGGAGTATCTGCACTTAGTCGAATTCACATACAATAACGGTTATCAAGCCTCAACAAAAATGATTCCCTTAAAGGTTTTATATGGCAGAAAATGTATGACTCTTGCCAGTTGGGATAATTCGGTTAACCAAATAATGATTGAACCCGAAATACTCCAAGAAATGGAATAAATAGTCAAGAGGGTGCAAAAAAATTTAAAGGCTGCGCAAGATCGAGAAATTTTTTATGCATATAAGAAAAGAGACAAAGAATTTAATGTTGGAGAACATGTATATCTGAAAGTTGAATAAAAAATGAGTTCATTAAAATTAGGAAGCCGTTCCAAGTTGGCACCAAGGTTTTGTGGACCATTTGAAGTGCTAGCTCTAATTGGACCAGTGGCATACCAACTAGCACTCCCTTCTAATTTGAAAATTCATAATGTTTTTCATGTTTCATTGTTAAATGGGTGTACTCATGATCCTACTCATATTTTTGATTGGAACATAGTGCAGGTGAAACCAAAAGGTGAGTTCCAAGCGAAACCTCTATGCATTCTGGACAGGAAAGAAACAATACTTCGGAACAGAGTCATCTCCTCGGTAAAAGTGCAATGGAAACACTTTAATCCTGAGGAGGCTACTTGGGAGTTGGAGGACGACATGAAGAAACTATATCCAACTCTGTTCCAAGAAGTGACTGGAAGAAAGTACTAACACTGAGGACAATATTATCTTTAAGGGGGTACTATAGTCCAATTATAGTGTTAAATTATACATTACAAAAAAATAAGTATAAATAAACGAAAAGGAATGAAGGAAATAAGACTGAAACATTTTAATTTACATTATTGGTAATATACATTATCAATCTGGTAGATAATATTCAAATACAATACATAATAGAGATTTTTTTTTGAATTACAACGAAGTTCAAAATTATGAATTGAAGCAAAATTGCTTGGAACTCAAACATATATGTATCCATGGAAATAAACTTGTTTTCCTTTGACTAAAATTTCAAAGTTCGGATAGCAACAGTATAATCTGCTTACATAGATATATATTGATGAATATTGATAAATATTGTTCGAAAATGGCAGAGAAGAGAATCCAGATCCCTAATTAATCAAGGAGATCCTCTTCTAGTAGTGAACTATAAAAATAATTTAATTACAGACTGCATGGGAGAACTACACATATAGATCTCCGAGTTAAAACTCGAATATATTTTGTTGGCGTAGATGTATTGTGTCTTTTTAAAAAAAAATATTTAACTTGTAGACAACAAGAAGCGAGTGAGTTGTATGTATATGTGAACCTTTTATTAAGGAAGATTTTTTCATTGAAAAATAAAAGACCATTTTTTTACCTCTCTATTCTAGGTCTAGCTTAACCTATAGGGCCGCATCATGAGAATCGCCCAACTATAGGAGAAACAAGTTATTCGTTAATAATTACTTTAGATATAGGAGGGTTAAAGGTCATAATAACTTATAAAATAATAATAATCAATCAGAAGAGGATTATTCTTACCTGTGTTGGATTTGAATTTTGTAAGAAGTCGTCAAAGCTGTTTTGACATGGAAGACCTCAATATTTCCTGATGGGTTCCCTCACAAACATAACATGGACCCATCATTAGAATATTACCCACAAAATTTATGAATTGCAATACCACAAAGAATGAACTGAGAAACCGAACTGTAAGTAAAATTTTCAATCACAAGTTTTCGATATTTTCTGAGATCATGACGAGGTAAACAATTGAAATACTAATACACTTGAATTCAACAAATAATTTACAGTGAATGTTTTAACCAATAATATAGAACAAAGGAGAAAACCAATCAATGGATTCAAAAAACTTTATATATTTTTCCCTGCTAAGACTTTAAACTGAGTGTGTTATATAAATCCGAGAAGCCTCGACTTAATCTCTACGCCGGTAGAGTGTCCATAACCTCAAACCTTCAAGAATTCAAAGTGAATGGTACACGACATGGTATTCCATAATTTTGGATTGACCAAACCCTTGAAGAATGATTTGAATCAGAATACACATGTCACTAAGCACATAACATAATGATTCTTTTTCAAATACATTATAAGTTATCTAGAATAAATACTTCTTTGACTATAGTTTACTTACAGTCCAAGGAATTAACAAGAATTTGCAACCAGTTTGGAGAAATGATGCTACAAGCTAGTTTTATTTTTGAACCATATCCTTGCCTCTACAATGTATTAAACTATGTTTTCAATTTACCTTTATCTTTAAATCAACCCTACAAAAAAATGTCATAGGAATCCCGAAGGTTGGAGATAACAAAATTTACGGATAAATATCTTAGCCTAAAGGGTGATAATGGACGAGAAGGAAAACTGAGAATGTAGCTTTCTTACTACTCAAATATCTTACCTGAGTACTGTAACAGAGTCGATGAGGGTGCCAAAAACCTCAACTGCAAGCGTAATGTGTCCATTCTCCTTCACGAAGCTAAAAGCAATATCTCGTATGCACCAGATAAAACAAGCAGGTAGTAGAAGAACCTCGAGCCCATCATTTGTAATTTCGACTGCATGGAAGGTTGGATTCATCCCCTAAGTATAGAGGAGCCATGTGAAGAGCTAAACATGGCCTAGGATAGTTGGCGCAAATCCACTAGCAATAAACCAAGCGTAAAAAGATTTGATTGTGTAGTGGGTAGGGTCTGACTTGTAGTCAGATCGACTTAACTACACAAGGTACTTTTGACAGTTTTTAATAGCAGATTTAGACAATTGACCCAAGCACTTAATGTGGGAGTTTGGTTCCCCTCAACATCATTAAATAATTTAAAAATACTTTAGTTGATCATAATGTAACCCGAATATATTTATAAGGGAGGAAAATCGATCATGATTATAAATTTTATGAATAATGTATTTTCGTCTATGGTTACCATTTGGTCGATCATCAAAGTGTTAGATCTAGACTGCAATTTCTCTTTATGATAGTAAAGAGATGTTAATTCAAATAAGTTTTTTGTAAAGTATTAAGATTTGATGATAGCATATACATCGTTAGGCGAGGGAAATCTTTTGATCCCTAGGGAGACTTGGATTTGTATTATGTTAGAGCAAAAAGAAATTAATGAGTTTAGTGTATATCGAATGTTCTTAGCCAAGAACAATTTAACGACAGTAAGAAAATTTTCAAAGGACAAAAAAACCGGATTTATGTTATTAAGTTAGAATAATTCTAAGATCTTAATTACCTCAATTTTTTTTTTTTTAATCTTTTCTTTCAGTTATTTTGGGGTATGCTATATAAAGAAACCAATATAACTTGAAAGAGTTCTCCATATGTTGTATATGAAATGAGAAAGTGGAATCTTTCTTATTTAGGGATACAATCAAGTTGATTCAATCCTTTATGAATGTGGGATAAACCAATAAAGTGAGATAAGTCATGAAAGCATAAACTAACCTAAAGTCAAATTGACTTTATTAATGCCTAAGTCTAATATCTAGTTTACCATTATAAGCTTACGTTTATTTTAACATTGACAAGATAGACACAATCTTTGTTCAATAGTTGAAGGGTTCATGTGATCCAATCATAGATGAGTTGGTCAAGATGCTACCGGGGTGGTCCTTTCAGGGGATATATTATTTGGGAATTTTTGGAGGTTTGGTAATGGGTTTCAATGCCAATTTTATTCTTTTAAATTGTTTTTGTTTGCAATATACTTTGTTCACTGAACTGTACAACAAGGATATGGACCAATATTTCYCTTTTCTCAATATTTATTTACCTTGTTACCCTTCAATGTCTAGGGGTAACTAGAGGAAAACATTTTTCGTGGCCTGCAATGGAGAACATGATCACGACTATGATGGTGATCAACATGTCCACAGATGGTAACCCAACATTACCCCTCATTCACCTTTATAACTACAAGTCAACCAAGGCTCATCACATCCRAGCAAACTAGAGTATGGGAGATAGTAAGCCAACATCACCATGAGGTATGTTAGYCCTTCATTTATGCAAAGTGTTGTGCTTAAATTGTTGGGCATGTGGATGAGGATCTTTGGTTGAAGTTGGATAATGGATCATTGGCTTGGGAAATTTTGTCAAGTGCCTTGTTTCSCCTTGGTGGYCAGCTTCTTTTCCCTAGTCCYGTGTTTTTTCCGCCAAAGGAAAAGGGGTACTACTGGGGGCGGCCCTCACAAGGGTAACATTTCTTTCTCCCCCGTACTTAACACATTTTGTTCCACACCATACTTAACACTTTCCATCTTGGAGCCTCTCATAGTGTACTAAACTTCGATAATGGGTCACGGTCCATTCTCTCATGAGAAGAGGGGATAAAGGCCCAGAGGTTGATTGCAGCTGCTACTAAAAGAATAAGAAAATGATGCTAAAGAAAGAAAGGAATGATAACAAGGACTCTCAAACACAAGTCCAAATTTGAGCTCTACCCTTTCCGTGCTCACCCCAGTCCTAAGCAATGATGCTATATATTAAAACCTTATAAAATGGGACTTGCAAATATGATAAGAGGACAATTAAAAGGCAAATAAAGGGGTTTGGAAAAAATGGAACTTAGGAAGTGGTAACTCAAGACAAAGTGTACCCTCCACAAAGGCACTCATATAAATGGATTAAATGACACCATAATCCATGAAGTAATCCCTCAAACCATATCATTTTCACACTTAATCTTGAAGGGTTTCTTTATTTCCTGCTTCCCTTGGGACCTATCCCTCTACCCGGGTTCTTTTATTTCATGTCTAGGTTAGCACACCTAAACTTGTCAACTCACATGAGGTCCTGGGCTAGTGTGATGCTTGAAGGGGATATTGAGGTGAATTGTTTACATGGATTATATATTAAGTTACAACTTACTTTGCATGCTTTAAGGACCAATGTTTCTTGTGAACCCTGTCTTACCTTGTATTATGCTTTGTTTTGTATTGGATGGCCCTGACATGGTTCTTTGAGGGACATCCTGGGATTGAACGCAGGACATTGTACCTTTATTGCAGGACCTTTGCACGTGTGATGGATAGCAATGGGTCATCCAATGACTCACCACTCCTAGACATCGGCTCTCACATCCTTGGAACCTTGGATGATGGACATATGGGACTGGTCTAAGCATATTCAATCATGATGGCGCACATATGGGATTGAATCCCATCGGTTGGGTAGAGTACTCCAGAGCTTATTTACCCACTGGATCAGGGAAGTTGCAACAACATAAAACTAGAGACCTTGCAGAGGTGATATGCAACTTTCTCCAACCTTGATGCAACACTTAGATCCTAGACGTTGGCCATATTTTGACAATGACATCATCTTATAGGGTTTGTCACAGCTAGGTTTTGATGGGTACATGGGGTACTGATGATGGTTGGCATGGATTTGAGGGAGGAGAGACATCATTTGCTCCCACCTCACTCTGGATTAGTGCCACATGTCCTTTGGAGGCCTCATCCTTTCCCAAGAGGGCCATTTGTCTCACATGTGTGGTTAATTTATGATGTTTTTTTTTTCATTTATTACATTATGTAAGGGTTAAATGAGGGGTCTACCCCATTTGAATCATTTTTATGTTATGTTATGTGGAAAAAGCACTAGCCTAGGCTCATATATAAAGGCTAGCGCTCATTTTCATTTGGATCATCATCATTCCTCACCATTTGTGCGATAACACTTCTGGTGATTCACTATTTCAGCCTTCTTGGTCTTTCTCTCTCATGCACTATGCTTGGAAATGGTCTCTTGTGGATGCTTTGTTGATTTTGGATGGATTTTCTGCAATTAGGGTTAAATGCTCTTGGTTTCTTGGATGAAGTAAGTGATTTTCTGCAATTCTATGGTATGTTTTTTATGTAAATGGTGAAATTTATATTTTGTTGGAAGAAGCCTTGTTTTATTGAAACCCTAAGAGAGGAACATAAGTGCTTCTTCCTCTCACAAAGTTTTACTTGTTCAAAATTTGTGAATTTTCCTTGCTATGGTTAGAATCCTAAAGCCCTAAAGTGATATCACTTTAAGATTTTATCCCTAGACAATTGATCTTTGACCTAAGTGAGGCTACAAGAAGGGAGAAACAATATCTAGGGCCCAAAATTGCTTGCACCCTAGACATCCTTCTCTCCAAAGTCTAAATCCGGCCCAAATGTGCTTGCACCTTAGGGTTTAGGCTGTACCTTTTGGTTTCAATTAGATCAAACTTCAAGCTTGGATGCATTTGAGACTCCATAGCCCTAGAATGGTAAAGACACTAATCTAGAAGTAACTCTTTCGGTGAAAGTAATTGATCAAAGCCCCTTTTCAAATCTCTCAAGTGTTCTACTAACTCTAACCTTAACAAACTCACAACATTATTTGTTGTTGTTATAAAAGTTTTCTACAAACATCTAAAACTACATTTAATTGTCGCATACACTCATCTAAAGGCAGCCTAACTTGTTCAGAAATTATCTTTAGCAATTGGATGACTTTATGCTTGATAAATGCTTACGTTTCATGTTAAATTGCTACATTTCTAAGCACTAATTATTGATGTTGTTGCAAATTATTCATTGTTGTTATAAGTCTGGTTTACTATTGCAATTTGCAACAACCATATCTACTTAACTTGTCTAGTGTCTAAAAGAGGTTATTGTTGGATACTTTAGCTTGGAAGTTGTTATATATATGCTACAAAGTGTTCTTGTTTCAGGCAGGTACAACAAAATACATTACAACCCCTCTCTCCTTCCTAGACCTAGACCAACTAACCGGTGATCAAGATAGGGGGCGATAGGCTTGACTACTAAAGTTGTTATTTGATCGTTTGAGGTCACCAAGGAAGCCTCCCTTGTGGTGGACCTCCTCCATCACTAAAATGAGGGAAGATCCTACTTAGGTGCTAGTGGTATTTTCCTCCATAGTTACACAAGATTTGGGGATCTTGTGGTGGGATTTTCACAAGTACAAATCTTGTGATAACATGCCTTATGTTGGTCATGAAGTCTATTGGAATCCTCGCGTATTCGGTCAAAATAATTTATTTTAGGGGGTAATTTGAATCTTACCACTAGTAGGGAGGAAACATGGAGATCCTGTTCCAGGGAGGACATTTTGGCTAGCTACTTCCTCAATAAATTTGAATTGGAAGGTCTGATGGATGCATAACCCATATTATTGTTGTTCACTTGGTGCAATAACCGTAATGAGCCAGATGAAATTTCCAAAAGGCTGGATCGATTTTTAATCCATCAAAATCTCATTCAGATTGTTGGAGGTGGTTCAATCATGGGTTGGTAAAATTAGGTGCTCTGACCACTTTCCGATATATCTTGAAATTGATAGATCCTTGGAGAAGTTGGGTTCTCCATTTAAATACAACTCTCATTGGGAAGACTTGGAGGAGTATATGGTTTTAGTACATGCCAATTGGAATCTCTATTATTCAGAGAGTAATGAGAATGCTAGATCACAATTGGTAGCCTCCTTACAATATCTTAAATGCATTATGGTAGCATGGGCTAAGGAAAGGAGGAATGTGCTAGATGCATATATTTGTCGGATTAAAGTCAAATTGGAAGACATTAACAAGCATTTTCTAGATGGTTTGAGTACTCTGGGGATTATGGATTCTTGTAGAATGTTGGAAGCCAAGAGGTATTCTATTCTAATGGAGCAGGAAAAAGCGTGGAGGCAGAAAAGTCGGGCCCTGTGATTATCTACAAGAGACAAGAATACAATTTGTTTTCAAATTTTTTCCAAACATAGGTTTAATTTCAATTCAATTTGGGAATTAAAGGATTTAGGGGGAAGGAAGGTGAGAGGATTTCAAAATCTCGCGGGTATAGGGGTGGCTCACTTTGAAAATCTCTACAAGGAACCCCAACATGAAACGGTGGTGGAAATGCTCAAAATTTTATCCTTTTATCCAAGATTGGTCGAGGAAGAAGATAACATAGAGTTTTTTAGAGAAATCTCTAGGGATGAACTATTTGCTATCATTTCTTGTTTTAAGAGAGACAAAAGTCCCGATATGGTCGGTTTGAATGTGGAATTCTATAAATACTTTTTGACATTATTGGAATTTATCTCCTCCATGTTTTGGAGGATATTCGTAGTTTAGGTAGATGTTCTAGAGGTATAAACTCAACTTTCTTAGATATGATTCCTAAGATTGATAATCGAAATTCCTTCAAGGACTTTAGACCCATAATGTTGGAGTTACTTCACACACACCTATGATTTTTTTTTCTCAGGTTTTTTCTTGTTTATTAGTCATAATTAGCCATTAACTAGTCTCCTATATTTTAGGGGAGAATATTCCACCTGGAGAATATTCTCTTTCAATTGACACTTCAGTTTGACTAGTTGAGTTGAGTTTAGATGTTGCATTGGTTTTGTCACCATGCAACATTGGGATCATCACCATGATAATTCGACCTTGCCTTGGTATCGTCACTAGACTGGTGCATTACCCTTGATTCCATGAGTTAACTACTCACTACTCTCTGTTCAGTCAGTTAACTGAAGACTAGTTGACTAGTTAACTCAACTAGGTGGCAGTTCACTCCTGTAACTGCCTGAGAGACTAGACTAGGTGGCAGTTCACTCCCGTAACTGATGGTGTGTGTCCAGATCACTATAGAGCACCACTATGGTGCATTGGTTCTCCTCCAGTGCACACTCATTGAGTTATACATAGTATATCATGTGTAAATTATTCATTATTCACAACAATTCATGATAATTCTTTCATTCTTTCTCTCCTTCTTCTTCTTTCTCAAATTGTCTCTGCAAATGTGTGCATTATTTTTTATCTAGATCTATTCTATGTAGGTTCAACACATTTACATGGTATCAGAGCCGACAGACTGCTAAGAAAAGCTACACGAAATTGTTTTGCAGGTACAAAAGATTCAAGACAGCGGAAAGATGGATTTCCAAATAGAATTCATTCTTACACCTTACAACTATTTTGCATTGAAGGAGAAAATAGCCATACATCTCCAAACCATAGGGTTGTACAGGTTAACCTTGAATACAGATACATAACCGACATCAACCATAGAAAAATCCAAGTATTTAAATCGCATGGATGAGGCACTCAGAACAAATTGTAGTCTTATTTCTCCCGATCTCCTTTTTCATATATCTTCTTGTAAGACTCCCAATGAAGCTTGGAACAACTTGGAAGGGCTCTTTGGAAAACAATATGAGATGAGGGGACACATGTTGGAGGTGGAGCTGCTCACATTGGATAAAAAAACTTCGAGAATATCCAATATCTCTTTACAAAATTCAAGGATTTATTGTTGCAACTCAAAGCTTGCGGGGTTGATAAATCGAAGGAGGAGAAACAAATGGTTCTCACCATTCTCTCCAAGATTGGTCTTGAATTATTTGTATTCGTATCTACATTCCATACTGTCATATTCGCCTCTGGAGCCACCTAGAAGATGCCTTCTCTTGAGGACTTTATTTAATCCTTGACACAAGAGCAAACTAAGCTCATCAACATGGGCACAATATAAGGCCCAAGGGCGTATGCACTCACTGTGCATGATGGCAGACATAAATATCAGAAATCTAAATCTAAATATAAACGGAAAGCTCATGCACATCCGAATAAGGAAGGGTACATAAAACCCTTCACTGATGCCTCTAGATCCAAAGGGGAAAAGGGAAGAAAAGGGGAGAAATGCTCATACTGTCACAAAGGATTCCATCCAGAATCCGCATGCATCCAAAAAAAAAAGATCTGATGTCTCAAATACTTCAGCAAAACAACCTTGGAGATCACATCCTCGAGGGTGCAAAGAAGAAGAAGCCAAAAGATCTGAATTCCATGCCTTGATTGATATCAAATCCTATCCCATGCTTGGATCGTAGATTTAGGAGCATCACATCACATGGTTGCATCAGAAGCAGTATATTCTTCTTTGGATGCATGCAAAGATCCTCCCATTTTGATGGGGGACAACTCTTCTGTCGAAGTCACTGGTAAAAAAAGATCTGATGTCTCAAATACTTCAGCAAAACAACCTTGGAGATCGCATCCTCGAGGGTGCAAAGAAGAAGAAGCCAAAAGATCTGAATTCCATGCCTTGATTGATATCAAATCCTATCTCGATGCTTGGATCGTAGATTTAGGAGCATCACATCACATGGTTGCATCAGAAGCAGTATATTCTTCTTTGGATGCATGCAAAGATCCTCCCATTTTGATGGGGGACAACTCTTCTGTCGAAGTCACTGGTAACTGAAGGATTGAACTCACCAACAAAAGCTTTGAGAATGTGCTACAAGTTCCCAAACTTTTTTCAACCTTCTCTCCATGTATCAGATGAAGAATTCTGGCACTGGAAAGAAATTCATATTCACACCAAATTCCGTGGACATCTATGACATGCAAACCAACTCCAGGGTTTCTACCGGTGATGTAAATCATCAGTCTAGATTGTATACTTTTTCTGAATTCATTGAACCTGATTCTGCTTTACTGCTTACTCATGCTGATGAAAGTAGTAGGATATGGCAAGAAAGGTTTGGACATTTGAATTTTAGATACATGCAACAAATTAGCAAGAAAATATTGGTTGATGGTCTACCAAACATCCATTTCTCCAAGGGAGTATGTGAGGGATGTGTTCTCGAAAAACACCCTCAAGAGAAATTCGAAAAAGAAAACTCTCAGCAAGCTTCTGCACCTTTAGATCTGATCCACAGTGACCTTATGGGTCCTTTTCCACATCCATCCATCAACAAAGCGAGGTTTGTTCTCATTTTTTTTAATGATTTCTCACGTTTTACTTGGATCTACTTTCTTAGGCAAAAATCCGAGGTATTTCAACACCTCAAAGATTTCAAAGCCCTAATTGAGACACGGTCCAGAAAGAAGATCAAAGTCCTCCGAACTGATAACGGGGGAGACAATGTAAATCATGAGATCCATAATATTTTCCATGAGGCAGGGGTTCAGTTGCAACATAAAGTTCCCTATACTCTGCAGCAAAACAGAGTTGCTGAGTGGAAAAACATATCTCTAAAGGAGATGGCATCTTGCATGCTACATGCAAAGTCACTGCCACAAAGACTATGGTTTGAAGCACTTAATTGTGAAACATACATCCAAAACAGATCTCCCCATAGATCTGTTAAGGATAAGACCCCCTATGAGGCTTGGAGTGGCCTCAAACCAGAAATGAACCACTTTCGCATTTTTGGTTCACGTGCATGGGCCCAGATTCCCTCTAAAAAGAGTAAGGCACTTGATCCAGAGAGCACCGAGTGCATTTTTTTTGGATACCCTGACGATTTAAAGGGATATAGGCTTATTGATCTTTCCTTGGACCAACTCATAATTGAGCGTAATGTCCAATTCGAGGAAAGTGTCTCGCATGTACCTCAACAGTCGCATGTAGACACCTTCATTCTTCCACCTGTCTGAGATGATGAGCATGCACATGCCGACTCTTCTTCAGACGAGAGTTCTAATTCAGAGGAATAAGATGATTCAGATTCAGAGTCAGTATGGTCAGATGTAGAGTCAGATAATCCAGATGCAGTTGGAGTACCAGAGCCGAGGCCCAAGTGGGCACAGATTACTCTTCAGGATGCAGGGGATCTCATTGGTAATCCAACCGACACTAGGAGGACTCGATCTGATTTCGAGGAGCCTCCTATTGCACTCACTGCCACCATTTCCCTCCAAACATATTTTCTTGGTTCAGTTTTCAGATCCACAGTATTATGGCGAGGCTGCTGGAAATCCCTTTTGGGAATCTTCCATGCAGGAGGAGTACAACTCCCTCATCGAGAACCAAACTTGGGATCTAGTTCCCCTTCCTTCTAGGAGAAAACTTGTCAGATGCAGATGGGTCTACAGGACCAAGAGCATAATGGATGGACAATTTAGTAGATACAAAGCCAAGCTTGTTGCCAAAAGATTTCAACAGGTTCATGGTATTGACTATGATGTGACCTTCGCTCCAGTAGCGAAGATGGATTCCATATGATTGGCACTTTCCATTGCGGTAGCCAAGGGATGGGAAGTCCATCAGATGGACGTGAAGAATGCATTTCTTCACGGTGATGTCTCTGGGGAGATCTACATGGAGCAACCCCAGGGATTTATGCATGACTCATCTTTGGTCTGTCGACTGAAGAAGTCACTTTATGGCCTCAACTAGGCTCTAAGGGCATGGTATGCCAAGATGGATTCCTACTTGTCACAGAACTTTGTACATTGTAAATCGGACCCGAATGTCTACATGCTCAGGACGATTGATTCACTTCTACTTTTAGTTATGTATGTCGATGATTTCTTGATCACCAGGTGCTCGACTTCAATGATTACTGCAGTCAAGAGCATTCTACATGACAGGTTTTTGATGATGAACATGGGTCCGCTACACTTCTTCCTTGGACTCGAGATCAGTCAGGATGCATCAGGCATCAAACTGTCTCAGGACAAGTATGCATGAGATCTCCTTGAGAGATTTCACATGAAAAACTGCAAGTCTTCTCCGACTCCTTTCCTATCAAGATTCAAACTTGAGGATGGTGGGGAGACTCCACTGGTTGACAACACATTGTACATACAACTAGTGGGAATCTTGTTGTATCTCACACACTCCAGACCAGACCTCTCATATGCAATTGGCGCAGTTTCCAGGTTCATGCAGGAGTTGCAAAGCATATCCTTCGATATGTACAGGGCACCATCACCTTTTGGATTCATTATGCAACAAACTCTACATTAGATCTCATTGGGTTTACTGATTCTGATTGGGTTGGCGATAACACTGATTGCAAGTCCACATCCGGTTACTCACTGATTCTTGGTTTCAAGCCTATCTGTTGGTCGAGAAAGAAGCAAGTTGCCATTTCTCTATCTCCATCTGAGGTAGAGTACATAGGGGAAGTTAACATAACCATTCAGGCTATGTGGCTACAACATTTTCTCACTGATTTGGGCATTGATTTTCATCAGTCAATCATCATCTGGTGTGAAAACCATAGCACTCTGAAGTTCTGTAGAGATCCAGTTAAGAGGTAGCAGACGAAGCACATCGATATCCACATGCACTACATCTGGGACTTAGTACACGATGGGATTGTCGACTTACAGTTCTGTCCTTCAGCAGAACAGATGGCAGACATCTTCACCAATACCTTCATTGAGCATAAGTTCCATTCTCTGCGAAGTCGTCTTGGAGTGAAGGACACAATTTCCTAGCAACTGTAGTTATTCTTTTCACATACATTGTACCTTNCCCATTCTTTATTTTCACCATAGTGATGTTCAGGGGGGGTGTTCGAGTTACTTCACACACACCTAAGATTTATTTTTCTTAAGGTTTTTCCTTGTTTATTAGTCAGAATTAGCCACTATTCAGTCTCCTATATTTTAGGGGAGAATATTCCACCTGGAGAATATTCTCTTTCAGTTGACACTTCAGTTTGACTAGTTGAGTTGAGTTTAGATGTTGCATTGGTTTTGTCACCATGAAACATTGGGATCATCACCATGATAATTCGACCTTGCCTTGGTATCATCACCAGACTGGCACATTACTCTTGATTCCCTGAGTTAACTCCTCACTACTCTTTGTTCAGTCAGTTAACTGAAGACTGATTGACTAGTTAACTCAACTAGGTGGCAGTTCACTCCCGTAACTTCCTGAGAGACTACACTAGGTGGCAGTTCACTCCTGTAATTGTTGGTGTGTGTGCAGATCACTCTAGACCACCACTACGGTGCATTGGTTCTCCTCCAGTGCACACTCATTGAGTTATACAGAGTATATCAGGTGAAATTATTCATTATTCACAATGGTTAATGAGAATTCTTTCATTCTTTCTATCCTTCTTCTTCTTTCTCAAATTCTCTCTGCAAATGTGTGTATTATTGTTTAGCTAGATCTATTCTATGCAAGTTCAACACATTGTTAAGAACCAAATATCAATATAGCATAGAAAAACCTCAGAATAAGTACTCAATGCCTTGAAAAAGAGAAAATTTCAGGTAATAAGCCTCTTCGAGGGGGAAATCTCCTTATACCCCACATAAATGTCCAAATTAATCCAGGTGGATATCGGTGGCCACCCACCTTTTCCGACTGGCTCAAAACAGTTTTTTGGCAAATTTGGCAATTTACTATTTTTAGCAGGTTTTAACTTTCGAGGCCATTTTGAGGGCCTAAATGAAGGTTTTTCGAGATATAGGTTCTCAATGACATCCAAAGGCATGAATGAGCCCCAAAAATGAATCTCCTCGGTGATACCTTTCCAACGAGCTAACATATGCCTAAAACGAAGATCGTATGCAAAAGTTACGACCCTGGGAAGTTGATGTACTAACTTACTCAAACGGGGCCCACATGACTTTTGGTGCTTCATCTCCTAGGGTTAGGTTTTTGGATGTCTAGGGTTTTTGGCATTCTTGTTTATTGTAAAAAGGCCTTCAGAGCCTCATTGTAATCATCTTCTTGCGAATGCGAGTAGCCGTCACATCTCTTTTCAGAGATAAACTGCCACTATTCTAGCGAGTCTTTCACTCTGTATTTTTACAGTCTCTGTACATTTCTTTGATTAATATAAATCGTGTATTACTGTATATCTGTGTTTATGGTTGGATATCTGATAAATTTCTGTTATATTATTGAATATCTGTGATATCTCTGCGCATTTCTTTATTATATCTCCGATCTCATTTTGTGCCGAAAATAAATCTGGATCAGTGGTATCAGTGCAGGCTGCTCTTAATCGTTTTTTCAGTGCATGTCCCCGACGAGGTCCGAGTATAGCAAGTTGGGTCTCAAGCTTGTCTCTCTTGAAGACAATCGCTCTCGCACTCCCAATAAACCCTCAATGGTGGAAGAAAAGAAAAACGATGGAGCAAATGATCCTATCAATCTGTTGCTTGAGCAAGCTCTCACGCGACAGAGGGACAAAATGATGGAGAATTTTTCCCACATCCTTAAACGCCTGCCGATAGCATCAGGCAAATCTTCATCAAGCGACCACTTTGGAGGCACCTCACCTTTCAAGGTACAAGTTAATTTTGATATTCCTGTATTTGAAGGACAGATAGATGCAAAAGCCCTAGAAAAATGGTTAACTCTGCTAGAAGGTTATTTCTCTGTTCACAATTTTTCCAAAAAAGAAAAGATCACCTTTGCACTTCTTAAAGCTCTCCCTCATGTCAAACATTGGTGGGAAACTTACTAGGAGCAAAGTTCCACAGAGGAGTCTGGAATATTTGGTGCCGATCCCACTTGGGATTTTTTTGTGGATGCAGTAAAGGAACAATATTACCCTATTGGAAACTATGAGGACCAGTACATGAGATGGACCACACTGCGACAAGAGAGGGGCCAAGTAGTTTCGGAGTTCACCAATACCTTCCATACCTTGCGCACCAAGCTAGGTATCAAAGACTCCGAACGCCATTTGGTTCTGAAATACCGTGGGGCTCTACACAAATACATCCAAACTGAAATGGATTTTCTGGACATCTCATCACTCGGTGTTGCTTATCGATATGATGTTAAAATCGAGCATACATTTAAGCACCAGAACAAATGAGATTTTGGGTCTGCAAATCCGCAACAACCAAAGTATGACAAAGACAACCCTAACAAACAGTCTCCTGAAAACCAGTACAAGACACAGAAAAAGAAGGGTCACGGGAAGACAAAGAAGGACACTGGAAAATGGTGCGATTTCCTCAAAATCCCCTGGCACAACACTGATGAATGTCGCTCAAATCAGTCATTGGTGGTCGAGATCAAAGACAAGGAGTCGAACCCTGATTCAGAATTTGATTATGAAAATACTGGTAAAGGACAAATCATTGACGCGGACCCCACTGCTATTGTCATGACTGCAACAATTCAACCAGAAGAACCAACAGATCCTGAAGAGGGGGAGCGCCTTTTTCATTCACAGATGTGGGTGAAGGGCACCCCGCTGCATTTTATTGTTGATAGCGGAAGCTAGAAGAACCTCATCTTAGAAGAGGTCATCAAACAGTTGGGATTGTCGACACCACCACACTTGCAGCCATACAACATCGAGTGGCTTCGCCAAGGACGAGATCTTTGTGTCAGCCAGCAATTCGATTGTCATATGGAATCCAACCCTTCAAGGATGAGGTATTATGTGATTTTGCCCCACTAGATGTCTGTGATGTTCTCTTAGGACAACCATATATGTGGAAGCGCCATGTTGTTTATGAGTCTCGACCCCGCAGTGTCATTGTTTCTCTGGGGGGTCATCTCTACAGAATACCAGAGGTAGTTCTGACTACTGTTCCACCTAAAAAGTGCTGCAAGGTAGTATCTCATACTGCAAAATTCAGCTTCTTCACATTCTGTTCAAAAGGGGAACATAAGGACACTGCAACCACTACAGCTTCGCCCCAAGCACCTTCTATCCAGCAGAAGCAGGTCGACAAGGTTGCAACAAAGCGCAAAGATTCCTTCTGCACACCATCCTCTCATGTATCCCGACTTGTTGAACAGCCTCAGCCTCAATAGGTTCGTGACAGACTTCCACAAACTGAGCTATGCGACGTCTCCAACAAGGTAAGCAACTCACCAAGATGCAGATTCAACAAACTCTTTTCCCTCTCCCCCGAGAACTCAATGCAATGGAGACCATTGCTTCCTAAGGAGAGAGGATTTATCTAGGTGGATATCGGTGGCCACCCACCTTTTCTGACCGTCTCAAAACAGTTTTCTGGCAATTTTGGCAATTTACTATTTTTAGCAGGTTTTAACTTTCGGCCATTTTGAGGGCCTAAATGAAGGTTTTTTGAGATCGAGGTTCTCAATAATAGCCAAAGGCATGATTGAGCCCCCAAAATGAATCTCCTCGACGATACCTTTCCAACGATCTATCCTACGCCTAAAACGAAGATCGTATGCAAACGTTACGACCCCGGGAAGTTGATGTACTAAGTTACCCAAACGGGTCCCACATGACTTTTGGCGCTTCATCTCCTAGGGTTAGGTTTTTGGATGTCTAGGGTTTTTGGCATTATTTTTTATTATAAAAAGGCCTTCAGAGCCTCATTGTAATCATCTTCTTGCGAATGCGAGTAGCCGTCACATCTCTTCTCAGAGATAAGCTGCCACCATTCTAGCGAGTCTTTCACTCTCTATTTTTACAGTCTCTGTTTATTTATTTCATTAATAGAAATCATGTATTACTGTATATCTATGTTTATGGTTGCATCTCTGATAAATTTATGTTATATTATTGAATATCTGTGATATCTCTACACATTTCTTTATTATATCTCTGATCTCATTTCGTGCCGAAAATAATTTGGATCAGTGGTATCAGAGAAGGCTGCTCTTAATCGTTTTTTCAGTGCATGTCCCCGACCAGGTCTGAGTATATCAAGTTGAGTCTCGAGCTTGTATCTCTTGAAGACAATCTCTCTCGCACACCCAAGAAACTCTCAATGGTGGTAGAAAAGAAAAACGACGGAGGAGACGATCCTATCAATCTGTTTCTTGAGCAAGCTCTCACGCGACAGAGGGACGAAATGATGGAGAATTTTTCCCACATCCTTAAACGCATGCCGATAGCATCAGGCGCATATTCATCAAGCGACAACTTTGGAGGCACCTCGCCTTTCAAGGTGCAAGTTAATTTTGATATTCCTGTATTTGAAGGAAAGATAGATGCAGAAGTCCTAGAAAAATGGTTAACTCTTCTAGAAGGTTATTTCTTTGTTCACAATTTTTATGACAAATTAAAGATCACCTTCGCACTCCTTAAATCTCTCCCTCATGTCAAACATTCGTGGGAAACTTACTGGGAGCAAAGTTCCACATAGGAGTCTGGAATATATGGGGTCGATCCCACTTGGGATTTTTTTGTGGATGCGGTAAAGGAACAATATTACCCTATTGGAAACTATGAGGACCAGTACATGAGATGGACCACACTGCGACAAGAGAGGGGCCAAGTAGTTTCAGAGTTCACCAATACCTTCCATGCCTTGTGCAACAAGCTAGGTATCAAAGACTCCGAACGACATTTGGTTCTGAAATACCGTGGGGCTCTACACAGATACATCCAAACTGAAATGGATTTTCTGGACATCTCATCACTCGATGTTGCTTATCGATATGTTGTTAAAATCGAAAAGAAATTTAATCACCAGAACAAACGGTATTTTGGGTCTACAAATACGCAACAACCAAAGTATGATAAATACATCCGTAACAAACAGTCTTCCGAAAACTAGTCCAAGGCACAGGAAAATAAGGGTCACGGGAAGACAAAGAAGGACACCGAAAAATGGTGTGATTTCCACAAAATCCCCTGGCACAACATAGATGAATGTTGCTCAAAACAGTCATTGGTGGTCAAGATCAAAGACAAGGAGCCAAACCCTGATTCAGAATCTGATTCTGAAAATACTTATAAAGGATAGATCATTGACGTAGACCCCATTGCTATTGTTGCGACCGCAACAATTCAACCAGAAGAACCAAGAGATCCTGAAGAGGGGGAGTGCCTTTTTCATTCACAGATGTGGGTGAAGGGGACCTTGCTACATTTTATTGTTGATAGAGAAATCCAGAAGAACCTCATCTCAGCAGAGGTCGTCAAACAGTTGAGATTGTCGACAACACCACAGCCGCAACCATACAACATCGGGTGGCTTCGCCAAGGATGATATCTTCGTGTCATCTAGCAATGTCGATTGTCATATGGCATCCAACCCTTCAAGGATGAGGTATTATGTGATGTTTCCCCACTAGAGGTCTGTGATGTTCTCTTGGGCCAACCATATATGTGGAAGCGCCACGTTGTTTATAAGTCTCGACCCCGCAGTGTCATTGTTTCTCTGGGGGGTCATCTCTACAGAATACTAGAGGTAGTTCCGACTACTGTTCCACCTAAAAAGTGCCGCAAGGTAGTATCTCATACTGCAAAATTCAGCTTCTTCACAATCTGTTCAAAAGGGGAACAGAAGGACATTGCAACCACTACAGCTTCACCCCAAGCACCTTCTATCCAATAGAAGCAGGTCAACAAGGTTGCAGCAAAGCGCAAAGATTCCTTCTGCACACCATCCTCTCATGTAGCCCGACTTTTTGAACAACCTCAGCCTCAACAGGTTCGTGACAAACTTCCACAAACTGAGTAGCGCGACGTCTCCAGCAAGGCAAGCAGCTCACTAAGATGCAGATTCAACAAACGCTTTTCCCTCTCCCCCGAGAACTCAACGCAATGGAGACCATTGCTTCCTAAGGAGGGAGGATATATCCAGGTGGATATCGGTGGCCACCCACCTTTTCTGACTGGCTCAAAACAGTTTTCTGGCAATTTCGACAATTTACTATTTTTAGTAGGTTTTAACTTCCGGGGCCATTTTGAGGGCCTAAATGAAGGTTTTTTGAGATTGAGGTTCTCAATGATAGCCAAAGGAATGATTGAGCCCCAAAAATGAATCTCCTCGGCGATACCTTTTCAACGAGCTATCATATGCCTAAAACGGAAATCGTATGCAAAAGTTACGACCCCGAGAAGTTGATGTACTAACTTACCCAAACGAGACCCACATGAATTTTGGCGCTTCATCTCCTAGGGTTAGGTTTTTGGATGTTTAGGGTTTTTGGCATTCTTTTTTATTGTAAACAAGCCTTCAGAGCCTCATTGTAATCATCTTCTTGCGAATGCGAGTAGCCATCACATCTCTTCTTAGAGATAAGCTGCCACCATTCTAGTGAGTCTTTCACTCTGTATTTTTATAGTCTCTGTACATTTCTTTCATTAATAGAAATCGTGTATTACTGTATATCTGTGTTTATGGTTGCATCTCTGATAAATTTATGTTATATTATTGAATATCTGTGATATCTCTGTGCATTTCTTTATTATATCTCCGATCTCATTTTGTGCCGAAAATAATTTGGATCAGTGGTATCAGAGCAGGTTGCTCTTAATCGTTTTTTCAGTGCATGTCCCCGACGAGGTCCGAGTATAGCAAGTTGGGTCTCGAGCTTGTCTCTCTTGAAGACAACCGCTCTCGCACACCCAAGAAACCCTCAATGGCGGAAGAAAAGAAAAACGACGGAGCAGACAATCCTATCAATCTGTTGCTTGAGCAAGCTCTCACGCTACAGAGGGACGAAATGATGAAGAATTTTCCCCACATCCTTAAATGCCTGCGGATAGCATCAGACGCATCTTCATCAAGCGGCCACTTTGGAGGCACCTCACCTTTCAAGGTACAAGTTAATTTTTATATTCCTGTATTTGAAGGGTAGATAGATGCAGAAGCCCTAGAAGGTTATTTCTCTGTTCACAAATTTTCCGACAAAGAAAAGATCACCTTCACACTCCTTAAAGATCTCCCTCATGTCAAACATTGGTGGGAAACTTACTGGGAGCAAAGTTCCACAGAGGAGTTTGGAATATATGGGGTCGATCCCACTTGGGATTTTTTTGTGGATGCGGTAAAGGAACAATATTACCCTATTGGAAACTATGAGGACCAGTACATGAGATGGACCACACTGTAGAAAGAGAGGGGCCAAGTAGTTTCGGAGTTCACCAATACCTTCCATACCTTGCGCACCAAGCTAGGTATCAAAGACTCCGAACGACATTTGGTTTTGAAATACCGTGGGGCTCTACACAGATACATCCAAACTTAAATGGATTTTCTGGACATCTCATCACTCGGTGCTGCTTATCGATATGGTGTTAAAATCGAACAGAAATTTAAGCACTAGAAAAAATGGGATTTTGGGTCTGCAAATCCGCAACAACCAAAGTATGATAAAGACATCTGTAACAAACAGTCTTCCAAAAACCAGTCCAAAGCACAGGAAAAGAAGGGTCACGGGAAGACAAAGAAGGACACCGGAAAATGGTGCGATTTCCACAAAAGCCCCTGGCACAACACCGATGAATGTCACTCAAAACAGTCATTGGTGGTCGAGATCAAAGACAAGGAGCCAAACCCTGATTCAGAATCTGATTCTGAAAATACTGGTAAAGGACAGATCATTGATGCAGACTCCACTGCTATTGTCGCGACCGCAACAATTCAACCAGAAGAACCAAGAGATCCTAACGAGGGGGAGCGCCTTTTCCATTCACAAATGTGGGTGAAGGGGACCCTGTTGCATTTTATTGTTGATAGAGGAAGCCAGAAGAACCTCATCTCAGCAGAGGTCGTCAAACAGTTGGGATTGTCGACAACACCACACCCGCAACCATACAATATCAGGTGGCTTCGCCAAGGATGAGATCTTCGTGTCAGCCAGTAATGTCGATTGTCATATGGCATCCAACCCTTCAAGGATGAGGTATTATGTGATGTTTCCCCACTAGATGTCTGTGATGTTCTCTTGGGCCAACCATATATGTGGAAGCGCCACGTTGTTTATGAGTCTCGACCCTGCAGTGTCATTGTTTCTCTGGGGGTCATCTCTAAAGAATACCAGAGGTAGTTCCAACTACTGTTCCACCTAAAAAGTGTCGCAAGGTATTATCTCATACTGCAAAATTCAGCCTCTTCACAATCTGTTCAAAAGGGGAACAGAAGGACACTGCAACCACAACAGCTTCGCCCCAAGCACCTTCTATCCAACAGAAGCAGGTCGAAAAAGTTGCAACAAAGCGCAAAGATTCCTTCTGCACACCATTCTCTCATGTAGCTTGACTTTTTGAACAACCTTAGCCTCAACAAGTTCGTGATAGACTTCCACAAACTGAGCAGCGTGACGTCTCCAGCAAGGCAAGCAACTCACCAAGATGCAGATTCAACAAACGCTTTTCCCTCTCCCTCGGGAACTCAACGCAATGGATACCATTGCTTCCTAAGGAGGGAGGATTGATCCAGGTGGATATTGGTGGCCACCCACATTTTCTGATTGGCTCAAAACAGTTTTTTGACAATTTTGTCAATTTACTATTTTTAGCAGGTTTTAACTTCTGGGGCCATTTTGAGGGCCTAAATGAAGGTTTTTCGAGATCGAGGTTCTCAATGATATCCAAATTCATGATTGATCCCCCAAAATGAATCTCCTCAGCGATACCTTTCCAACGAGCTATCATACGCCTAAAACAGAGATCGTATGCAAAAGTTATGACCCCAGGAAGTTGATGTACTAACTTACCAAACTGGGCCCACATGACTTTTGGTGCTTCATCTCCTAGGGTTAGGTTTTTGGATGTCTAGGGTTTTTGGCATTCTTGTTTATTGTAAAAATTCCTTCAGAGCCTCATTGTAATCATCTTCTTGAGAATGCAAGTAACCGTCACATCTCTTCTCAGAGATAAGCTGCCACCATTCTAGCGAGTCTTTCACTCTGTATTTTTACAGTCTCTGCACATTTCTTTCATTAATAGAAATCGTGTATTACTGTATATCTGTGTTTATGGTTGCATCTATGATAAATTTCTGTTATATTATTGAATATCTGTGATATCTATGCACATTTATTTATTATATCTCTGATCTCATTTCGTGCCGAAAATAATCTAGATCAGTGGTATCAGAGCAGGTTGCTCTTAATCATTTTTTCAGTGCATGTCCCCGACGAGGTCCAAGTATAGCAAGTTGGGTCTCGAGCTTGTCTCTTTTGAAGACAATTTCTCTTGCACACCCAAGAAACCCTCAATGGCGGAAGAAAAGAAAAATGACGAATCAGACGATCCTATCAATCTGTTGCTTGAGCAAGCTCTCACGCGACAGAGGGACGAAATGATGGAGAATTTTTCACACATCATTAAACGCCTGTCGATAGGATCAGGCGAATCTTCATCAAGCGGCCACTTTGGAGGCACCTCGCCTTTCAAGGTACAAGTTAATTTTGATATTCCTGTATTTGAAGGACAGATAGATGCAGAAGCCCTAGAAAAATGGTTAACTCTGCTAGAAGGTTATTTCTCTGTTCA
>ML811011.1:105343-117197 GCA_009831015.1 Picea engelmannii
TAAAAGTTAATCATATTAAATATCAACAATTTATTAATAATAAATAGATTATCTAATATGAGTCACTAAGATGTAAGTTGAGACATTATTGGGGACAATTCTTAGATTTTCTCTTTGGGTTATATGGTATATTTTTCGAGACAATATATATGATGTTTTCTAGGATGTATTGTTGGATGTTCTACGAGACATAATCTAGATTAGTTTTGGGGCATCTTTTAGACGTTTTAAGGGATACAATTACATCTAAACAAAAAAAATTGAAAGTTGATAAAGTCACAATTAATAGGGACATTTACTTATATGTAATGTTGGTTGTAGTACACCAATCCATTAATGCCACTTTTAAACCACCCTTTCTTTTTTCCAAGGAAAACCTCATAGAAATCCATCTGAATACTTCCCCATGATCCATGGATAGTTAATCGGGTAAATTGTCGACCCTAGTTACAAAGCCTAACCTTGAGGGGATCAAGGGAGTCCAACTCATGACCTCCCCAACTTTAGGGAAGAGATCTCATAAATAGTTGATCTAACTCTAGGGACTCACTTTTAAACCACCCTATAATGACCAATTTGCAAATTTTGGTCACAAGAAAAAATAAATCAAGAATTCACTATTTTGAATTGAAGTTAAGTAGGCAATTTGGACAATGATTCTTAAAAAATGTTGCAACATCAATGTTTAACTTGTCAATTCACCAAGGTGAACCAACACTTAGTTTATTTTTCAAGTGATAGCAAAATTTTGATTAAAAAACAAGTTGTCATGCTTCGTGATTAATTTGTTGATTCACTGAGGTGGTCCAAAATTCCAACACTTGGCCACTTTTTCAAATATCAACAAATTATATATTATAAATTTAATTTTCCTCATCATAACTAATTTGTTGATGCACCTAATACATTTTTCCAAGAAAAAAATGTAATTCTTATTCAAGTGTAAATAAATATTACGTGTTTTAGATATAAAAAAAGGACACAAGCTTACATATTTTAGTTTTCTTATGGCTAGTACCAACCATAACATAACATCTTAGCACATATGTTGAGTCATATAGAACTATAAATATACAAAAAACTATCTCAAAAATGAGATCTTACAATACCTATAGTCACACAGGTTTGCTAGTAAGTATATATAGCATATACAAAAGCATAATGAGATAAAACTCTAAAAATATATGATGGAAAGAAACTCATAGAGTTAATATGGAAATGACATAGACATCATCACTAGCTTCTTCAAAATATAGGTGACTTGCAACCAATTGTTAAACTTCCTTGGAAAATTTGCAACATCCTAATTCAATTCCCAATAAACATGAGCAAAAGAGATATGCTCAAAGGTGTTAGTTACCTCCAACAACAAATCACCCATCAACCTAAGATTTACATTGTGTAAATGGCCAATCTCCTTCATCCAATTTATTACCAATGAAGAATCACCAAAAAGTTTCATTTTTATAATATTTTGATCCTTTGCACATTTTAATAAAAGTCTTAAAGCTTGAATTTCAACATAGTTGTTAGATCTCATGTGAATTCTCACTTTGAACATTATGAAATATGAATCTGAAATATACACCTCCAACAATAATAAAATTATAAATACTTTACTAGGCTCCATAAAAAAACCATATAACAGTTTTGTCAATCTATAATTCACCTATCTACTTGGATGGTTTAGGGCCTACTACAACCCTACAACCTGAAACTAAAACACCAACCCTAGAAGTGAATTGAAAAGGTGAAACATATTTTACTTTGAAAATGAAAAAAATTCTCACTATCCAAATCCCCAACAAAAGGAAACATGGAAATGCTCTTATCTCCTTTATTTCCTTTTTATCAAACCAAATTTTAAAACTTTCATCAATAAAATTGCCATTCTAAACATTTTGAACACATATGAGTGCCTTAGCATCCTTCGAAACCTGTTGTGCATAAAAACAACGAATTCACAAATGTGAAAGATTCACCTCAACAACCCCACTCAAAAGACAAATGCTTGGACCCTATTGACCCCACTTCTACAAGTTTGCCCAAGTCATAACGTTATTTTTAAATGATAACCAATGATGCACCCAAAACTCAATCAACCTTTTAAAATGTTGGTGGTTCTCACTTTGGTGATCCTAGGACCTTGTTGTGAAGGCACACCATGCAAATGAAGAAATCAACTAAATTGTAATAATCACACAAATATACATAGAAAATATAAGGTAAAGAAGGGTTAATCCACCTTTGTATTCCAATAATCTCAAAGTATTTTATAAGTTTGAGATGGCTAAGATAGTTGGAATTTCCACCTAACCATCTATTCATTAAGTACTCATTACATCATATTCTTTAAACCATTTCACATTTGTCTGACATTCATATGGTCATTGCATGCTTAATCTAAAGTCTTACTATAATGTATGTCGATGAAATTTTCATAAGATAAGTGTAATAAGCCCCACAAGAGTCCCCTCATGTACTTCACTACATTGAGGTCCTTTCACACCTAGTGAAATTTCACAAAGATGAAATTGGCATTTAAAACTACTTCACAAGATTTAAAATTGTGACCTCCATCATGACTAAACAACTTTAATTCTAATTTAACACTCCCATTGTAGATTCAACCACATTTTCCTCCAAAGTGCTTTCCCTAATACTACAACATTTTTGGAATGACTCGCCACACTCGAGAAATCTTAGCAAAGTTCTTTGAATAACAAGTTTTTTAGCAATAACAACAAGTTTTCCATCAATAACAAATTATTTTAAGAAACATAAAAATCTCTTTTTTAACTGACAAAATCTATTCAAAGTATTTTTTCCCTATAAAACAACTTTCACTAACCACCTTTTCATAAAAATCAACTTATTTTATCAATAAAAATTTATTTTAAGAAATATAAAATTCTCTTGATTAATTGATGAAATATATTCAAACCATTATGACAAAGTATAGCTAAAGTAAAAGGTATGATACCACTATGTAACATACTCGTTATCCTCCTTTACGTACAAAGTGTGAATTTGAAAACTCTTTACTTAAATGTTAATCACAACATATTGAAACTTTGAAACCACTCTTAACATCAGGGAAATGCATAAAAACTTTGAAACCACTCTTAACATCAGGGAAATGCATAAAACCTAATAGATCATACATATAAATATAAAAATATAAAAAACATCACTATGCAATTATCTACAATTTCTCATATAATATATACATGGTTCTAACAACAACAATAAATAGAATAATAGCATTTAACATAATATTTTTCTTAAAGAAAAAATAATCATATACCTAAAATTATAGTCATATACCTAAGAAATTATGTACTCTCGAGGTACATACATCACTTGACCATAAACTTTTTCTTAAACATGTCCACCGTAAGTTGAAGTCCATAATGTAAAAAGGACATTCTTTAGATATCATTATGCATATCTAAACAAATGGATAGAATAATAATAATGTCAAATGTTTTACTAACCTTAAAAAAAAATTCATTACTCCAATTAAAATTCAATTTATTTGCATAAACATGTTTATGCATAGTATCAGGCACCCATTCACCCCAATCATACTGAACATAAAGTTATCATTATCATTGCTAAACACGATTAAATACCCTAATCATACTAAGCATAAAGTTATCATTGCTAAACACGATTAAATACCCTAATCATACTAAGCATAAAGTTATCATTGCTAAACACGACTAAATCAAAGTTTAGGACTAGTGTCTATAATTGTTGTGTGATTCACTCTAAACACAAATAATAGTACCGTAAGCATACAATCCCAAGGTCAATGCATGCAAAATCTACTCAATATAATAAGTTCAACATAAGTATATGAAACCTATAGGGAATATAAAGGGAATGAAGCATAAGTGAATGGGAAAATGTACTTACCTGAAATAGTTAATTTATATTTGTTTTTTTAGCTTATGAATAATGTGTAAGAGTTTATATGTTCAATATAAATAGTTCATTTATATTTATTTTTGGAGTTTATGAATAATGTGTAAGAGTTTATTAAAATGGAGTAACTAATATTTATTATAATTAGGAAAAAAAAATGTTTTTAAATTTTTTCTTCTCAATATAATTTTATTCATTAATTTGGAATACCAAAATTATTATTTAAAAAATATATAATATTTATTTTATTATAAAAAATAACATTTTCGAAAAATTGTATTAGTAAATTTTAGTTCATAAAAATTTACATGATCTATTTGTTAATATGATTACATGATTAAAGTGAATTGGTGAAAGTCACAAGTTGACAATATGATTAAAGTGAATTAGTGAAAGGCATGAGTTTTTTAAGAGGTTTATGTCGAAATCTCATGAAAGACATTTTTAGGTGAAAATACTCGGAAAATGTAATCTATATTGTGTGGATGTAGTATGCGGTTCATAAAACTCCACAAAAAAATAATATTATAAAATTAAACCAAATCTAATATGTTGATGTATATATAATATGTTCTTTATGGTGAAAGTCGTGGTGGAGGTTCGCTAAGGTCCCAATATGTAACATAAAGATCAAATTTGTTTGGGTAGTGTTCTTACCCTTGAACAACATTCAATAGGGTCACCATCTCTATGACAATATGCAAGTAGCATTACATTGGAAATAAGATAAATCAATTGTATATTGGACTAAATTAGTGATCAATGGGGAGTTAAGAACCCCCAATGTTGCATTAACATGTTACAAATACCCACTTTAACATAGGGGGAGAGAGGTTGTAACCTTCCATCTCTTCTATGCAAGAGAAATGATTTTATGAAGTGGTTATGGGGTAATCCCCAATAAAAGGCTCAAATACAAGGTTTATAATACATTTCATACTTAACAACAAGTGGAGTGAATAGTAAACATTTTCATGTAGACAATACTTTTTTGGCATTAATCCTAAATTACAAATTGTTGTTGAGATTCTATGTATTGACCATAACATGAGTTTTTTGAACATATTGGTTGTCTTTATTTCCATTGTTGGTCTCCATTTTTTCTTCCTATCTCCTTCTACATTGGCTAATATCCTATATGGTTTTGTGTAAGACTATACTCAGTAATATACTTCAAGAACAAAATTGAGAGAGTCTTAAGCCACTCATGTCACAACCCTTCAAATCCTTAGAGGAATTGAGGGATGCACATCATTGAGAGGTAGGTGAACACTTTAGGCTTTACAACCAAATGGATGAACTAGACACTAAGATCAATGTCTACAACTAAATACTTAAATACTTTAATCAAAAGGAAAAATCACATATCAAAATAAACAAGACGTTGGAGGAAGTGAACACATATGGAGGTATCCCATCAATATTGGAGAACCAATGAATTATATAAGTGAAGAACAATGAATTCTGAGAAGAGGTGGGTGTTCATAGACATCGTTATGGCAACAAAGCACAAGTGAGCATAGCTCAATATATGGAATAGCACACAAACTTGATTCAATACTCTATGATAGACCGTTCCATCAAATCATTTATATATAAGCTAAATTAGAGATAAATTTGATAAAATAAGGAAGATATCACCAACTTTGATTCTAGGTACAACCATATCTCCATATTTCATACCTTGACCTACACACAAATCAATCGATTCAAGTCAACCTTTATTTAGTTCGATTGAGCAGTCGACTACCTATTCGACCTTTTAGTCAACTTTTCTAGTTGACTAATTATCTCTAGAAGATCCATACATGTGATGAACCTGTTGTTCTACACCTCATTTTCAACACATCTGTTTGAAGACTTGGTAGGTGGAATTATGTGCATACGCCCCCCCATAATTTCAACTTCTTGAAGGCTAAGTAAGCATAGCCAACAATTTTCACAAACTTGGCTTTAGTCAATGGATTTGTAAAGATATCAATGGTATGATAATCTTTCTTGCAATAAATAAGAGGCACAAATATTTCCCATACCAAATAACTCAAAAAATGAGTATGAAGCTCCACTTGCTTCATTTTACTGTGAGCAATAGGGTTTTCAACTACGTGTATTGCACTTTGACTCTCACAATACACCACATTTGACTTGCCAAAAGGAAATTTGAGCTCACCCATCAAGTTTTGAATCCAAGTTGCCTATATGCTAGCATTAATTGTACCTGTATATTTTTCTTTTATGTTGGTGTCAATATGGAAACCACCTTATTCTTTTTACAAGACTACAATATGGGTCCAGGTCCAAGATGAAACAAATAACCAAAATTTGACTTATTGTCATCTCCATCTCCAGTCTAATCTGAGTTGGTATAATTGACCAACTAGTTCACATTCTTATTGCGATACTTTATACCAAGTTGATAAGTGCCCTTGATATAACGAGCAATCCCCTTTGTGGCCTTTAAGTGGCTCTATTTTGGTTCATGTATGAACCTAGAGGCCACACTAACAACAAAGGATATATCAGGTTGGTTGTGAGTTAAATAAATGAGGCTACCAACAAGCTTCCTATAGAGAGTAGCATCAAATTTCAAAGAATCCACTTCTTAGTTAGTTTCACTCATGAATGATATGGTCTATCACATGACTTACAATCTTCCATATTGAACCTTTGTAATAGATCCAAATCATATTCAGGTTGAGAAATAAAGATATCTCCATCCATTTGTGAAACTTGGATGCCCATAAAAGAAACACAACAAATCAAGGTAGGTCGTTACAAATTATCAACTAACAATTTCTTCAAACCCACAATTAAGTTGTCGCTTCCTCCAATAATGACTAAATCATCAACATATATTGTAACAACTAAAGTATCATCACTCATATGTAAAACATAAATACTGTGATTTCATTCACAACACTTGAAACCAAAGTTCAGAAAAAACCTATTGATTTTCTCATAACATTCCATAGGGACTTGTTTCAAACTATCCATGTATTTCTTTCAGTCGACATACAACACTACCACTTCTCAAAGTCTAGTGCCAGTTGCTCCATATATATATATATATATATATATATATATATATCCTAAGTGAGATTTATAACATAAAGGATATACACAATGATAACAATTTATTCATTAATTGTGGAGCACATTTCTTACAATAGCATTCATCTCCTATATATGTTGCATAACCTTAATACCTACTTTTACCACTTTAATAATTATTTATGAGATTCATTACATGACTTTATTGAAGCCTTATATCCTAGCACCCTCTCTTAAGGATATTATACTAACTATTGATAACCAAGCATTAAAAGTAAATTTCATGAGTAGCTTCTCTTCTCCATAGTTCTAGGACCATGCAGTTACTCCATCAAGCTATCTCATCACCCTCATAAAGGTATAATTCCCAAGTTCCAACGCCTATGAATTCTCGAGTTCCCGAATCTCATATTCCCAAACTCCCAAATTCTAGATCTCTCAAATTATTGGACGACAATCCATATTGAGATACATCCACACTGAATCCCATTTGTCTTCAAATATTTGGCCTCTCAAAATGCATAAAACTCTTTTGTTTCATTATTATCAAATTCATAAGAAATTATTTCTTCAAATTGTAGTTATGAGAGCTATAATGTGTTTTTCTTTGTCTTTAATATTCCCCTTTAGAAGATCATGGGCTTGTACTTTACAGTTCCAAGATTTGTGACCTGATTTTCCACAATAGTAAGAATCAAAACTTTGTTTTTCTTTTTGTTCATTTTATTTCTTGAAATAAGTGCACTTTTCGGTTGGTCTTCCTAGGCCTACTATTGGTTACTCACCTCAGAATTCTCATATTGTCATTCTTTATGAATATGGGGATTTATGATTATAATGGTAAGAAGTTCTCCAAATCCGATCCCTATAAAATATAGTTACATTTATCATCCCCTTGCTTCAAACTCACTAAATGATGTTTTTTATTATTATAGAAATGAGATAGCAGGAAGCTTCCTTGGTCGTAGGCTACCCCTCACATGCATCTTGTAACTAGAAAAAGAGATTGTACTAGGAACATGCTAATCGCTTGACTTTGGATGAGGAAACTCTTGGTTATCGACATCATGACATTTTGCAAGGTCATGCATGTGCGTTGGACAAGTAAAAACCCCTTGTGGTTATAACAATCACACCTATGGGTAAACAAGACTCCCATTGGCTATGGACAAACCTTTTTATGTGATTGGACCTTTGTGTAGCAAGATGTTGACCCCTCTATGTGAACCCATATTAGCCTATATATGTCCTCAAGCATGATGATTATATAACCACATGAAAATATGAGCATTTGTCCCTTATCATTATGATACTTATTGATCTCTCAACACAATACCTAATCAAACCTACATAGTTAGTGTTGATAGTTTGGTTGTCATTGATGTCAACCCTTGAAGAAACCCCGACGGTGTGGTTTTGGTACCCGAAGTTGAATGAGGAATATGGACATGATGGATAGAGTAAATGCAGGCAAGACACTCATAAATGGATAGTACTCGTCGTGCCATTTCCAGTGATATGTGGAACACCACGTAGTTCCCCACGATTAGGGAGATATAGATTTGTAAAGTTGGAAGCCCCAAAGAGTGGACAAGAAGCCCCTAGTTTGTTATAAGTCTTGGTCAAAGGGGTAAATTTGTTGTAACAAGAAAACCCTAAAAGCCCTAAATTAAGGAGAGGAGTTACCTATCACAAGTATATAAGCACCTCAAGGAGTCATTCACAAGTACACTCACACAATTATTCACTGCTTATCTTTCTTGTGATCTAGTGATTATTTTGCTAAGGTTGTAGGATCATTTCCTGAGGTAGAAAAGAAGGGTCAATGGTGGAAATATTGGAGTTACAACAAACCTTAAGTTCTGAGGTATACACGAGTTGCAAGTTAGTAAGGGAGTGCATGTATGCAGGTTGTAGTGAAGAAAAGGGTGTATATACGCAGGCTATAGAAGAGAAGGTCACATACATGTGAAAAGCTCATGAAATTTTGAGTAGATGTTGGTACCAGGTCCCTGAAGTCTGAAGGAATGTTACAGGTCAACATTGCAAAGGTTCAGGTCAGCTACAAAGGTATTGGCATGGTTGTATACTTGTTTTGATGGTTATTTTTGGTCATGATATGGTGTATGGTTGAGGCATACTTGGTATGGTTGGTTTTGTTGATGTTTGAACAACATCGAGAAGACATCATGTCACATATATATATGAAATGATATTTATAATACGAAGTATAAATATATATAATAAACATGTAGTTATTTATTATCCAAGGGACACATCCTTTCATGGATGGTCACCATATGTTCTATATATACGAAACACCCATCATTTTAATAATATATCAATATGCAATATCATCTCTTATGAAAAATCAACATGGTATCAGTGCGGGACCGAGCTTAACTCTCTTAGAGGAGGGCTCGAGAAAATAAGAGAGATAGCTTGGCATGGTCCCTCTTCAGAGGGAGTGACAAGGTACAAATGCATTGCAGGGTAGTGGATGTTCTGGGGACATGTTGTAACTATTTGAGAGCTACCCACATGCCTTGGATGCATTGGATGTGAAGTCATAGGGGTGCATGTGACAAGGTACATATGCATTGTGAGGTAGTGGATCTCTTGGGGAGATGTTGTATCTATTTGAGAGCTACCCATAAGCCTTGGATGCATTGGCTTTGAAGTCACAGGGGTGCACATGATGAGGTACATATGCATTGTGAGGTAGTGGATTTCATGGTGACATGTTGAAGCTATTTGAGAGCTACCCACAGGCCTTTTATGCATTGGTTGTGAATTCATGTTGTACTATGGATATCCGATGAGTCTAGAGTGAAGTTTGTATACTTTAGAGACAAGCTTTGGCATGATGAATATTGTCTCCCTCATTGAGAGGGAGTGTTGATGTTTGAATAACATCGGGAAGTCATTCTTCCATATATATATATATATATATATGACATGATATTTATAATACAAAGTATAAATATATATAATAAATATGTAGTTATTTATTATCCAAGGGACACATCCTTTCATGGATGGTCACCATATGTTCTATATATATGGAACACTCATCATTATAATAATATATTCATATAAAATATCATCTCTTATGAAAAATCAACAGGTTTGGTATCTGGATATGGTATATCTTGGTTTCTTGGCTCAGTGAGGAGCACTCTTATATATCTAGTTCAACATATGGCATGGTTCTTATAATTCTTATCTTTGAGTTGATTGTATATGGTTGAGGTATATTCATGTTGTATGATGGCATATACATGAGGGGCATGCATTGGTTCTTTGATATACTTCATTGATGATATGGTACATATCTTCATATGGTTGATGGTAAGGTATATGATACATGTTACACATGGTTGATGCTCTAGCTCATGATTCACTATTCATTATTGATGTATCTTTGGTTCATGATCAATGCATGAGATAATATGTATGCTTGTATACAGTTCATGCATGGTATGGTACATGTGTTAGTTGGTTTATGAGAAGGTACAGGTTGATGAGATAGTGACAGTGACAGAGTGACAGTTACAGTGATAGAGTGATAGTGACAAAGTGACAATTACAATGAGAGTCACTATTAAATTCGAACGTTTTTGCGACGAAGTAGAGACGAATTTTCGTCGGCATAGAGTCGTTTTTGCGACCAAGATAAAAAAAATAAAAATTGTCGAAATTCATTCGTCGGTCTAGAGACCACACATGGAACTTCGTCGATTTAGTGACTGGAAAAAGAAGCCTATTCACAATAGGGAAAAGTTCAGCTAGCAACGAATGTTAGTGGTCAAACGACTAATATAAGTCGCAAGAGTGACCAAAACAACCCTGGAAAACTTAGTCAATAAACCACTATGAGTCGCTAGAACGACGAATATTAGTCTCTAGAGTGACCAAACCATCAGTTAAAAAGGTCAAGTTGGTCGCTCTAGTGACTAACAGGTTGGTCGCTAAAGCGACAACACATTGATGTTTGCGACCAATTGACTATACTAGCGACGAACAAGTTGGTCGCTCTGGCGACTAACACGTTGATTTTTGCGACCAATTGGCTATACTAGCGACGAACAGGTTGGTCGCTAAAGCGACCAATATTGGGGTTTAAAAAAAAAAAAAATTATGCCATTCACACAGGATCTATGCAAATCTGACCTACATGAGCATTCTTTAATAGCAAAAATGAAATGGTCCATGACTATAACCAACAATTAAAAAAATTGCAATGCAACTATCTATATGCCTATGTTTCTTTTGATTTTTCAAATTAAAATGAAATGAATTGCAAGAAAAGAAACCTATAGATGTAAACAACCATTGAAATGCAAAGTTACAACCTATTTGCAAAGAACAAACAAAGAGTCAAACCCTCAAAAAAACTCTTGAAGGAAAGGTAGTAAAACCATAGGGGGGTTTGTTCCTCAATCCTTTGGATTTTTAAGGGTTTTAAGCCAAACCTACAAACTAAAATCTAACTAGTCACCCACATTCCCTAAATATAAAACTAGTAGACACACGAAAGCGATAAAACTAGAAAAAAATATTTTTTTTAACCCCTACAGAAAGTTACCTCAAAAAGTGTGTTGGCCCATGACGAAAGGTACCATGTTTCCTACATTGAAAAACAAAGGAACCAGACCTTGTTGATGCATTGGTAAATGCACTTGTTGACCCCAATAAGTGTGATGGTCTCTAGGGGGTCTCCTGCACCCGGGAGCTCAACTCTGTGGGATTCCTTTGTGGTTTCCAACCCTTGTCACTTGCAAACACAACACATAAAGCTAAAAGAAGTCAGAAAAACCTAAAAAACTCATAAAAAACAAATAAACTCATTTACCACACACCCACAATCAAG
>ML811012.1:545-46271 GCA_009831015.1 Picea engelmannii
CAACACTATCTTGCAAACTGCCAGAAACAGAACCGAACTAGAACAATCGTGGGCAGCAATAGAACGGGACATAACAATCCAAGAAAATAGGGAAGAAAGACAGAGACAGTTGAGAAACTGAATCTGGTCTAATCTTTAGTACCTATTGTTTTGAAAGAAAACATCATTATTATAGATGCCCAAACGGTGTGTTTTATAGCCTTAAAACACAAACTTTGGAACAACACCCTAGATCCGCGGTAATGAGTCTAATGTACCATTACCAGTTTATCTTGGTAAATCGATCATTGACGATGTGACTAGAAAAGGGGAGGCTAGTTGTTCACGTTCTTCTGTTGTGGAGGCTGGAAAGGAATTTTCATGGTCTATGGGACTGGGAATTTAACATTCCTTAATAAAAACCAGAAGTGCCCAGAAAAAATATTTACTTGATCCCTCTCATGGTTTTGTTCCAAAAACTACCACTGAAGGTGGGGCACTTAGAGCATTGAAGGCCCTTGCAAGGTCTAATTAATGTTACTTCTCTCACTCAATTTAAGGGGGATTGGAGGCATCCTAAAATTAGCCTCGGCTCGAAGTGTATTGGACAAAACCCACCCTAATATTGTTTCCTTTCAAGAGACTCTAGTACATGCATAAAAATCTTGTTCTTTCTTTCACACCCTTCGACCAACGTGGTTTGGTTGTGCGGTGAATTTTGTTGGTACCTCTAGAGGTTTATTGGTTTCTTGGGATCCAAATTACTATGATTTGGTTCCTTTTCTTATGTGTGGTGGGATCTTATTGAAATGCTTATGTTTAGAAAGAAAAAGACAAATTAATATTCTAAATGTCTACGGGCCTTGCATGGAGCGCAAAATTTTCTAGGAAAGATTGGAAACTTCAGGCTTGCTAACCTTAAACAATCATATTCTAGTAGGGGATCTTAATTTGAATTTATCTTCAGAAGAATTATCAGGTGGTTCTTTCTCTTTGGGGTCGATGGAAAGTTTCTTTAATACTTTCTTTCATAGAAATAACCTCATAGGAATAGTTTCGACGAAAGTGGTGTTGGATTACTGAGAGGGGGGGGTGAATCAGTGATAGAGAAATTGAATCCTTTTTAACCATGTAATCCAAGTGTTATATCAATGAATCATTATCATACAATAACTGCAGAGTAAATAAGTAATGAACAAATGAAAAAACATACACATACATAGTACACCAGTGTTTTACTTGGAAACCCAAATCGGGATAAAACCACGGAATGCTTTTTCTTATATGTCTTGAAGAATTACATTCATTGGAAGCACCAAGTTCCTTTGTTTTCCAGCTACAACTGGAAGGAGGCTCCAACCCCCTAGTTTCTTAGGCTACAACATGAGGGAATCTCCAACTCCCCAATTCTCTGGCTACAACCAGAAGGAGGCTACAACCCCCTATGTTCTCTTGCTACAACTAGATGGTGGCTTCAACCACCTGTCCTTGCCCCGTCCTTCCACCCTAAATTAGAAGTAGAATGATGGAACCAATGTCAACCTGTCACTGTGAGAATTACATTCATTGGAAGCACCAACTTCCGTTGTTTTCCAGCTGCAACTGGAAGGAGGCTCCAACCCCCTAGTTTTTTCAGGATACAACATGAGGGAATATCCAACTCCCCAATTCTCTAGCTACAACCAGAAGGAGGCTACAACCCCCTATGTTCTCCTGCTACAACTGGAAGGTAGCTTCAACCACCTATCCTTGCCATGTCCTGCCACCCTGAAGTAGAAGTAGAATGATGAAACCAATGTCAACCTGTCACTATGAGATATACCGTTGTAAACATGTACCAATAAATCTGAACCATGCATCAACCTGTACCTCAACTTGTAATCAATTTGTATCATAAACAAGTGCATCAACCATGCACCAACCTGTATCAAATAACCTGTAATCAACTTGTACCATAAAAAAGTGCATCCAACCATGTACCAAGTATGTACCAATCATGTGTCAACTACTCATCAACTATGGCTCATCAATATGTACCAACATCATCAACTATACACCTCATGTATGTGCCAACTCATCAACTACTTGTCTCAACCATGTACTCAACATGTACCTCAACCAAAATCCCTCATCAATTTCATCATCCAAATATGATTTGTAGCTCTATAATATACCTGGTGTATATGATCACATTCTTGCAAACCTTCCTTAACTTTAACAACAAGAGACTAGCATTTTCATCAAACTTTTCTTTAGTCTCACGTGCCTAGTTTTGGATTAGTCAACAACCCTAACTTGAAGTAAGCATAACTTTGTACCTGTAATGTATAAAGATATGAAACTGATACACAATGTTCTTCACTATGTGTTATGCAATTCCTTTGAGTGTCACTACTTGGAACCTCTCAGAAAAGGATTTATAGCAAAAATGCCATACTTTGTTGAATTCTGGCCTATTCTAGAGAGCGACATTGTAGATCGTGCCTCGCGTGGAATATTTGTTGAATTACTATGAAACTATTGCAATGAGTAATACAAACTATACCATAACCAACACATTTGGTTTCACTGAATTTTGATATGTTATGAAGAAGTTATGATGTTTTTACCCGAAACACATGTTTTTGACTAGTTTCAGGACTAGGCACAAACAATATTTTCCACAGAGTGTAAATCCAAAACTACAATGACCCACATGATGAATTTGTTACCTCAGATACTTGGATTTGTTTTCTCAATGGAATAGAAATTTCACAGTCTGAATAATTATAGTAAAAATGTGACAGCGAAAATGGTGAGATGACCTATAAACAACATACCTTAGAGAGCACCATCAAATGAATTTATCCTTCCTTGCATTTCGGCCTTCTTTTTTTAACCTTGCCTCAGAATTTCAGCTTAGATATCCTTGGTTACCTAAAACACCTATAGATATTCAATATTATCAAGTGTGATTAAAATGAGAGAGCATTGCCTCTTATTTATACTCTCCAAGTAGCTTTCTTAAAAACATCTTCTAGGTCACTTGGCCCCACTTTCCTTATTTTAGGGTTAACCCACTTCTATTTTCTCCATTAAATTTATTATTGAAATAATTTATTTTGTATTCAATTTGAATTATAATACACTCATTACTTCACTTTATTATTTACCTTTTAAAATCTCTTAAACCACTTTGACTACTTTGACCTTTTGGGGCTTCTAGATGACATATGAGGGTCATCCAACTTCGTAAGGCCATAACTCTCAAACCATGAGGAGTTATGTGACGTTCCACATACCACCAGAAATGGAATGACATGTAATATCCATATGTAATAGTATTATATGAAAATATATCATAACTCATACTATTATCCATAAAAAAAAACCATTCAAAAAGCATTCATTTTGGAGTAGAAATAACTCCAAGTCTTTGGTGAAGATATTCAAAGGCTTGTCCTGGAAGTGGTTTTGTAAATATGTCTACCACTTGTTATTTTGTGCCCACATACTCAAATCTGATGTTCTTTTCTATAACCTGTTCTCGTAGAAAGTGATTCTTGATTGGAATATGCTTCGTCTTGGAGTGCATCACCGGGTTTTTTGAGATACTGATGGAACTTGTATTATCACAATATATTGGAATGGGCTCATCATCCTAAACCTGTATATCTGTCAAATTTTGTTTCATCCAAAGAACTTGTGTATAACATGATATTGCTGCAATATACTCTGCCTCGACTGTAGACAGAGATACTAATTATTGTTTCTTGCTTAGCTATGATACCAAATACTCACCTAAGTAGAACGTTGCTCCACTGGTGCCTTGTCGGTCATCAATACAACCTACCCAATCTGCATCTGTGTAGGAAATAAGTGATAGATCTTTTCCTTTTGGATACCATAATCCAAACTCTTCTATTCCTTTGAGATATCTGAAAATCCTCTTTACTGCTAATACATGTGATTCCTTTGGTGTTGCTTGAAATCGTGCCACATGTCCAACTGCTTGCATTACATTTGGTCTGGATGTTGTCACATATAGTAGGCTGCAAATCATTGACCTGTATTTCCTCTAATATGTAGACTTTGAATCATCATCTTTGCTCAACTTACAACTAGTTTGCATGGGAGTGATAACTGGTTTGCAATCTTCCATTCTGAACCTCTTTAGCATTTCTCTGATATACTTGGTTTGAGAAATAAAAATTCCTTGGTTTCTTTGATGTATCAAAATTCCCAGAAAGAAGGATAGTTCTCCAAGTAACGACATTTCAAATTCATTATGCATGTCTTTTGAAAATTTATGGCTTAACCTGTCATCATCACTACAAAAAATAATATCATCAACATAAACTTCAATTAATAACATATTACCTTGACTTACCTTGATGTTGAGGTTGTTGTCTACACTTCCTTTTCTGAACCCTACCTGCTGCAGATATTTATCCAGTCTGGAGTACCATGCTCTAGGAGCCTATTTTATACCATACAAAGCCTTCTTTAATTTACATACACAGTTTGTGTTCTCTGACAACTGAAATCCTTTTGGTTGTTCAATGTAGACTTCTTCTTCAAGTTCCCCATTCAAAAAATATGATTTTACGTCCATCTGATATACTTTAACATTTTTGGAGCATGCATAAGCTAAAAGAAAATGGATTGCATCCATTCTGGCAACTGGGGAAAATGTCTCTTCAAAGTCGATTCCTTCAATCTGTGCATATCCTTTACCTACCAATCTAGCTTTTTTCCTTGTAACCTATCCATCTTCATTCAATTTATTCCTGAAAACCCATTTTGTGCCGATCACAGTCTTATTCTTTGGTATTGGAACCAATTCCCAAGTGTCATTTTTCTCTATTTGATCCAATTCTTCATCCATGGCCTTATTCCAAAATTCATCCTTGTTGGCTTCTTCAAAACAATTTGGTTCAATTGTAGACAAGAGTGCTAGGTGTGTTTTTTTTGGTGAATGGATTCTTCTTCTAGTCTCAACTCCCGCATCTTTGTTTCCAATAATTTGATCTGAAGGATGATTCTTATGTACTCATTTGCTAGGTGTCTTTGGAGATAATTTATGAACTTGCTCCTCTGGTTCTATCTGATTCTCTTCATATTCTTCTTCAAAAAGTTGTTCCATTGATTTTTTTTCTTCTTCCTTTGATTTTGGTTTGTCTGCTTCATCAATTGTTGCATTGATGCTTTCCACAACTTTGTTCAATCTTAGATTGTAACACTTGTATTCTTTCCTTGTACTTGAGTAACCAACAAGTATTCTTTTGTCCACACGAGAGTCAAACTTTCCCATTCTTCCATCTTCTCTTTTGATGTAGCATTTGCTTCCAAAAACTATGAAGTGCTTCACATTTGTTGGTCTTCCTTTCCATAGCTCATAGGGAGTTTTATCAATGTTGTTTATGACCATTACTCTATTTTGAATGTGAACTATTGTATACATTGCCTGTTTCCAAAATATATCTGTCAATTTGAAATCCATTAGCATTGTTTGAGCCATTTCTTGTACTGTCTTGTTCTTTCTTTCAACAACTCCATTCTGTTGAGGTGTCCTAGCAACAAAGAATTTCTTTTTTATTCCATGACTGCTATAGTATTCCATAAATTCCTTTGAAGTGAAATCTCCTCCATTTTCATATATCAAACATTTTATTCTTGAATCCATCTCATTTTCAACCATTTCCTTCTAGATCTTGAAGTTTTCAAAAGATTATGACTTGTTCTTCAGAAATAAAACTGTAGTCATTCTTGTATAATCATAAACTAATAACATAAAGTATTTTTCACCTTTTAATCCCTTTGTTGTAGTTGGTCCAACTAGATCAGTGTAACAATTTCCAGTGGTCTTGTTGTTGAATATTCCTTTGATTTGAAGCTAATCTTTGTTTGCTTTCCTTGTTGACAATGCTTGCATAAAGTGTTGGTTGGTTTCGTGATCTGGGGCATTTCTCTGAATGCTTCTCTTTTGTCGACTTTGACAAGGTTATCAAAATACATGTAACCCATTCTTCTCTTCCATAGCCAATTTTCATCTTCATTTCCTAGACAACACTTTTCATTTCCAATTTCACTTAACACATATGTGTTGTTTGAAGTTCTTGCAGCTGTACCGACCAATTTCCCTGAACCTTCTTTTCTTATCTCACACTTTTATGAATCGAAAGTAAGTTTATGACCTTGGTCACACATTTGACTCACACTTATAATATTATGTTTCATATCTTCTACCAGTAGAACATTTTGTGCCTTTTCATTCTTGTTCCCAATTCAAATTGTGCATTCTCCAATGATTTTGGATGAATTATCATTTCTGAAGGAGACTGATCCATTTTTTTATTTTCGTAATGTAATAAATTTGTCTTTATCACCTGTCATGTGTTTTGAACATCCACTGCCAACATACCAACTGTGTTTCTTCTGCTTATCTTGTAGAGCGACTACGCATTCTTCATTATTATACTGATCTTGCTTTCTTATCCATGTTGTTTTCTGAGGTTCTTTTCTGTGACTATTGTTATTTTGTTGAGGTTCTTTAGGAGGGACTGTCATTATGCAATCCTTGGCCATGTGTCCAAAATTGTTACAATTGTAAGATTCCACTTCAATTCTCAAAGATTCAAACCTGTTGTAACTTCTTCTTTGTGTGTCACTAGGTCTCCTTGAATAATCCCTTTGTGTATAACTCTCAAAGTTGTTACTGTTCATGTTGTTAGCTCTGCAATTCACAGTTTTATGTCCAAAATTATTACATGCATAGTTTGATACCTGAGAGTTGAAGATCTTCTAAAAGGAGGTTCTCTTATGAATCCTTGTTCTTCTTGAGGCCTATCTGTCTGTTGTTGATTATGAAATATGAATCTTCTTGGTGGAGGAGTGTCCATGTAATCTTCCTTGTATATCTTCCTATCCTCTTTGATTGTTTCTGCATAGCTCTTTGGATTTGTTTTCTTCTCTGTTGTTTTGGAGCTTGATCCCTTTTATGTCTTATTGTATCCAATTTTGAACTTGTCAAGATGAGATTTTTGACTGTTGATAATGCCATCCAGAACTTTTGAGCTATTCTGCATATTTTTCTTTTGAAAATCCTTTCTTAGTGTGACAACCTCTGCTTCCAAGTTTCCAATGATCTTTTCCTTTTCTTCTAGTTGTTCTTTAAGTGCTTCTTCAATTCTTTTATCTTCTTCTATTTGAACCTTCAATTTTGCGATCATTTGTTCTAGTTCTCAAGTGTCCTTTTTCTTGTCTAGTTCTGCTTGTAGTTTCTTGTTTTTCTTCTTTTCTCTTATGATAACTTCTATGACACACATTAATTCTTCTCGATAGCCAACTTTTGCCTCTTCAATTTCTTCTTCAACTTCTTCACATTCTTCTTCGGCTTCTTCATATTCTTCTTCAGAGTCTTTTTTGTCAGAGTCTTTTACTACCATGAATAGAACTCTTCATGTCTCATTATCACTGACTTCATCTTCATCTGATGATGAGATGTCTTCTTTGGTGTATAGGATTTTCTTGAAAACTTTCTTTGTAGTTATTTTTCCTTTATATGTATGTTTTCCTTTTGAGTAACCTTCATCATTTCTCTTTTTCTTATGAGGACATTTGTTAGCAAAATGGCCAATACCATCACAATTAAAACAAATTAAAGGGAGCTTACCTCTATACCTACTGTTGGTTCCCTTGTTCAATCTTTGGATGAAGTTGGACACTTCTTCATCATCTTCCAAGGTGTCACTGTTGTTGTTATATTCTTCTTGTTCATTTTTCTTTTTCTTTGATATTTTGGATGCCTTGAAGGTTGCTTCTTTTACATCTGGATTTTCCTGTTCATTTCTCATTTCATATGCTATGAAGATTCCATGCAGTTCATCCATGCTTATTGAGTCCAGATCTGATCTTTCTTCTAGTGTTGATATCTTAGGGTTGAATCTCATAGGAAGAGATCTTAGTATCTTTTGAACAATTACAAATTCTTCAAATTCTTCTCCCAATCCTATGATTGCATTCACTGTTTCATCGACTCGTAATAAGTAGGTTGCGATATCTTCTTCTTCCTTCATTTTTAGTTGTTTGAACTGACCTTTGTAAGTCTAAAGCTTTGCTACTTTGACTTTTGTATCTCCTTCATAAATATTTTGAAGCTTGTCCCAAATCTCTTTAGCGGATTTATAGTGTGCAAATTTGGTGAATACCGTATCACTTAGACCATTCAAAAGTGAATTTGTGGCTTTGGAATTATTCTCACTGAGTTTTACTACTTTGTCATTTGTTGGTGGAACTGTTGGTGCTATGTATCCATCTACAATTGATTGCCAAACTTCAAATCGTTGTGCATGTATATATGTCCTCATCCTTATGCTCTGAAAAACATACTTTTGTGCATCAAACTATGGTATTCCATTTTTATATGTGTTGCTACTCTCCATGATCTACCTTTCAGTGGTTAAACTGATTTTTGAAGGAACCTGCTCTGATACCAATTGTTGGATTACTGAGAGGGGGGGTGAATCAGTAATAGAGAAATTGAATCCTTTTTAACCATATAATCCAAGTGTTATATCAATGAAGCATTATCATCAAATAATTGTAGAGAAATAAGCAATGAAAAAATGAACAAACATACACATACACAGTACACCAGTGTTTTACATGGAAACCCAAATCGAAAGAAAACCACATAATGATTTTTCTTATATGTATTAAAGAATTACATTCATTGGAAGCACCAACTTCCTTTTTATTCCAGCTACAAATGGAAGGAGGCTCCAACCCCCTAGTTTCTCAGGCTACAACCTGAGGGAAGCTCCAACTCCCCAATTCTCTGGCTACAACCAAAAGGAAGCTACAACCCCTTATGTTCTTCGGCTACAACCACCTTTCCTTGCCCCATCTTGCCACCCTGACGTAGAAATAGAATGATGGAACCACTATCATTGTGTCACTGTGATATATACCACTGTAAACCTGTACCAATAAATATGAACCATGCTTCAACCATGCATCAATCTGTACCTCAACCTGTAATCAATCTGTACCATAAACAAGTGAATCAACCATGCACCAACCTGTACCAAATAACCTGTAATCAACTTGTACCATAAAAAAGAGCATCCAACCATGTACCAAGTATGTACCAATCATGTGTCAACTACTCATCAACTATGACTCATCAATGTGTACCAACATCATCAATTATACACCTCATGTATGTACAAACTCATTAACTACTTGTCTCAACCATGTACTCAACATGTACCTCAACCAAAATCCCTCATCAATTTCATCATCCAAATATGATTTGTAGCTCTATAACAAAACTGGTGTATATGATCAGATTCCTGCAAACCTTCCTTAACTTCAACAACAAGAGACTAGCATTTTCATCAAACTTTTCTTTAGTCTCACATGCCCAGTTTTGGATTAGTCAACAACCCTAACTTGAAGTAATCATAACTTTTTACCTGTAGTGTATAAATATATGAAACTGATAAAAAAAATTATTCAATGTGTTTTATGCAATTCCTCCAGGTGTCACTACTTGGAACCTCTCAGAAAAGGAGTTATAGAAAAAATGGCATACCTTGTTGAATTCTGGCTTATTCTAGAGAGCGACCTTGTATAGCATGCCCCACATAGAATATTTGTTGAAATGATCTAAAACTATGAAAAATAATACTAAATAATGTACCCTAACCAACACATTTGGTTTCACTGAATTTGGATATGTTATGAAGAAGTTATGACATTTTTACCCGAAACACCTGTTTTTGACTAGTTTCAAGACTAGCCACAAACCCTATTTTCCACGGAGTGTAAATCCAAAAAAAAAATGAAACAAAAGCTCAATTTTATACCACATATACTTGGATATGTTTTCTAAATTTCATACAAATTTCACGGTCTTAATCATTATACAAAAAAATTTATAGCAAAAATGGTGAGATGACCTGTAAATAACATACCTTAGAAAGCACCATCAAAAGAATTTATCCTTTCTTGCATTTCGGCCTTCTTTTCTTAACCTTTCCTTAGAATTTTGGCATAGATATCCTTGGTTACCTTAGACACCTATAGATATCCAATATTCGCAAGTGTTATTAAAATGAGAGAGCCTTGCCTCTTATTTATACTCTCCAAATAGCTTCTTTAAAAACATCTTCTAGGTCATTTGGCCCCACTTTCCTTATTTTAGGGTTAAACCACTTCTATTTTCTCCATTAAATTTATTAGTGAAATAATTTATTTTGTATTCACTTTGAATTATAATACACTCATTAATTCACTTTATTATTTACCTTTTAAAATCTCTTAAAACACTTTGACTACTTTGACCTGTTGGGGCTTCTAGATCACATATGAGGGTCCTCCAACTTTGTAAGGCCATAACTCTCACACCGCGAGGAGTTATGTGACGTTACACATACCACCAAAAATGGAATGACATTTAATATCCATATATAATAGTATTATTTTAAAATATATCATAACTCATACCATTATCCATCAAACAAACTTGGGTCCATTACCCAAACCTGGGGTCTCCAACTTCTCATGGTCATAACTCTCTAACCGTGAGGAGTTATGTGACGTTCCACATACCAATGGAAATAGAATGACAATCACTATCCATCTAGGATAGTTTACCTAAAAAAATCATTTTCCTTCATCTCATTATTCCACAATTAAGCATGGGTTCTCTTACTCCACAAAGCGTCTTCCCGTGAGGGATTTCACCATAAGGGGACCACTTTGGATTTCATCCATATTTGCTTCTTATCAATGATGACAAGACAATAATGAGTCATCTTTACATCAAAAAATCTTGGGTCCATTAGCCAAACCTTTGTGTTGCGGGGCTTTCTTCAAGGGTTGACATCAATGACAACCAACCTTAATCAACAAGTGGTTCCTACTTGGAGAAATGGTCAAGCAGGAGAGGAATTTATTGCAAAGAGGCTAGACAAAACCTTCCTTTCTGAAGATATTGTTGATATATTTGGAATTTACAGAGCATGGGTGGAATACCCATTCGTCTCTTACCATGCTCTAATATTGCTCCAGTTGGATTTACCTCCACCTTTTAAGGCTTTTTCGTTCAAGTTTAATCCTATGTGGACTAAAGAAAAATACTTTATATTGATGGTGTACAAACTGTTGATTGATCCAAAGTATCTTTTGGAAACTGGAAAACAAAAGCGGCTTGTATGGAAACTTAAATATCTCAAATCTATCACAAAATCTTGGCAAAAGGACCAAAAGATTAGGAAAAGTTGTAGACTCTATTGCCTGGAAAAGGAGATTTCTTTCAGGATACAGAAATTGGCAGAGGGGATCTGTAATACTTTGACTGATACACCATTAAAGGAGCTAGAACAAGAAAGAAATACTATCCTTAAATAAATTGAGGAGAAGTGGTGCCAACAAAGCCGCGCTATCTGGATTCATAGTGGAGATCTAAATACAAATATTTTTCATAAATTCGTGAGATTCAAGAGAAATAGCAAGTATGTTTGGGAGATACAAGATGAAGCGAGACAGGTATTCTATGGTCAGGAAAATTTTAAAAAATCTGCATTAAAACACTTCAAAGTTTTTTACAAAGAACAACTAGTTCCTTCTACCAGTGATCAAGTTAGGGTGGTTGCATTGTTTTCTAATATGGTGAATGGAATAAAGGATGAGGATCTTTACAAACTTGTGGATAAGGAGGAATTGAAAAAAAATTTATCAAATTTTAAAGTTGACAAGAGTCCTAGATCAGATGGCTGGACAATTGAGTTATTTAAGCATATCTTTGATATTGTTGGGGAAGATCTCCTCCAAATGGTAGAAGAGTCTAGATTAAAAGGTTCTATCCCGGGAGCTTTAAACTTGACATTTATTAATTTGATCCCCAAAGTAAATAAGCCTCTTCGGTTTGGAGACTACATACCGATCTCTCTGTGTAATCTTAGTTATAAAACAATTTCAAATATTATTGCCGATCAGACTAAACCGATTATGTCTATATCACTTTCGGAGGAGAAACTAGGATTTCTTCAGGGGAGACAGATACAAGATGCCATCAATACAGTTCATGATTGCATTCATAGCATTAAAAATAAGAATTCTAAGTCGTTGGTATTAAAACTGGATTTACAGAAAGCTTATGACTGTATTAATTGGGACTTGCTGCGTACGATTCTTCTTCAAATTGGTTTGGGTCTAAACTTGAAAAACTGGATAATGAGTTGCGTTGTTTCCACTTCTTATTTAGTTATGATTAATGGAGAGGTAACTAAATTATTTAAAAGTGATAGGGTATTAAGGCAAGGTTTCCCTTTATATCCTCTTCTCTTTATCCTTGTTATGGAAGGACCAAGTCTCCTATTGAAAGATAATCAAAGAGAGGGTAAATTGATGGGTATTAAAGTGTCCAAGACCATAAAGATTCTAGATATTTTGTTTATTGATGATGTGATCATAATGAAAAGTGCTAATATGCATGAGTGGTGGGAGATTGACAAGGTATTAAAATGTTTTTGTTTGACTTCTATTTTAATTATCAATGGTAGAAATTCTAATTTCCATCAAAATGGATTGTCGTAACATGATCCTTTACCTTTCAAAGCGATTTTTCCTTGTAGTTTCCTAGAGTTGGATTTGGGTTTTAAATATCTTGGATTTTTACTTAAGACAGGAGTGAAACTTATCGAATATTAGGGATGGTTAATAAAAAATATGGAAAAAAGGATAAACAATTGGTGCTATGGGTGGTTGTCCTTAGGAGGTTGTTTTACCCTTCAGAAAGCAGTGCTAGTTAGCCAACCAATTTATTGGATGTCTCTTATTGTCATCCCATGTTATGTATTGAATACCTTGAGGAAATTGATGTACAATTTTCTTTGGAAAAGGAATAATGATTCTCACGAGATGCATATGTGCAATTGGGAGAAAATTTTGCTTCCAAAGATATTTGATGGCTGGGGAATTCGTAATATCTATGGTTTTAGTAAATATTTGACCGCGGACACCCGTTGGAGAGTACTTATGGGAGGGAGCATTTGGCACATGTTTTTTCTTGACAAGTATCTTCATCATTTGACAGTGATAAGTTGGCTCAGATCCCATTCCTTTCAATAGAATGGGGCCTCTAGAGTATGGAACGGTTTGTTAAAATCTATTCACTTAATCAGGCATGGTTTTTGTTGGAACCTATGGATAGGACAACTTATCTCTTTGGGAAAGGACTGGATTATGGGGATGGGTAATATCTCTTTCCCTTCTAGTAATATTTTGTCCGCTTTATATCAAAAAAATATCCATACTCTTGCACATGACAGGAATGTTTCAGATGATCGATCATTGTCCTCCTATTGGCTGCGTTGTAGTGATTTGGAATTTTCTGGTAAAATTGCAAAAGAGTGGGATCAGTACAGGTGCACTCTTAGTGATTTTGGAGCTCTCATCCACGATACAGAGGATAAATTAATGTGGATTGGAGGAGATGATTCAGGATATTCATTTGTTAAAAACTTATATTGGAGTTTAATTTCATCAAAATATTTGTTGAAAGTGGAGACTTGGAGACATTCAATCTGGAAATGAAAAGTCCAATTAACGATTATATTGTTCATTTGGTTGTCTATGGAAGGAACAATTATAAATTGGGATTCCTTGCAGAAAAGGGGTTGGGAAGGACCTAGACACTGTCCACTCTATAAACCTGATTCTCAAACTAGGTTTCATCTCTTTAAGCTCTGTGATTTTGCAATAACAATTTGGAAAATATTAATCAAAGATTTAAACTTAAAAAGATGTTTGATTGGGAACACCCTTTCGGATTGCCTTAAAAACTAGAGTGAGGAGAATGTTGTCCCTACTCAGTTAACAACTCTTATTTGTTGTCACATTTGGCATGAACAAAACAAAGTTATCATATTTGAAGAATCCAATCCTTCAATTAAGGCAGTGATTTATAAGACTTTGGCATTACTAAACAGATCTAGTACTCATTCGAATTTCTAAGGGACTCAACCCTTGTCTTTCCCTTCAAAGGGAATTTAGTGCTCTCCTGGTGACCTCCTGCTCAAGCACACCTTGTTGAGCCACAGAGTATTCATAAACTCTGTAAGTTTCTTCCTTGGACACTTCTCTTCTTTCTGAACTTGAAATAGAATTCTCCTGGTGCACTCTAGCACTCACTCAATGTCCACCTGGAAAAGCTCTACAGAACCTTCAGTAGTTCTACTTTCTCTATGTACCTTCCTTTGCACAGTCTTACCTTCAAGGTATTCAGAAACCTTGATTCTTCTCCCTTAATTTAATGATTCCTTTGGTGCACCCTCCAGGCACGTATTTTCCTAAATTTCACATAACTTAGATGTGCGCTCCTGCAATGGTTCACAGAGTCCTCAGTACTTTGTCATGCAACCTCTTACATGAATCCACAAAGAACCCAGACTGAAGCCAAAGAAACTCACCTACGGATAGTGGATCCTATATATCCCTATAGATGGAAACTAACATACATCTACATCATATTCACATAAAAGCATAAAAGTAATTCATAAACACACACAATACAATATGCAGGAAAAACGACTCCCTTTGTATTAATCTCAGAATTCATGTACAAAGGTTACAAAATCTCAAACTGCAATCGAGTCTCGGATCCTCTCCTCTCTTCTAACTCTTCTATCTGTTGCGCCTAATGAATATAGATACAAAGATATCTTCTTTACAAAAAGGGGATCCTTGAGATTTTCCCTCCATCTCACCAACCTCTCCTTACTTACATTGAAGTTTTTATTAAATGGTTGTCTAGTCTGAATCAGATCTAGATCTTCAACCTGTCAACCATTAAAGGAGACTCTATCTACAGCCTATGCAAAAGCATGGCTTGGCTCTACTAGCCTTACAAACATTTAATTCAAAATTGAAATTTTGAAAACAAGAGGGCTATGCCTCTCTCCTCCATTGAATGCATGCTTGATGTGTTATCTAGATGGTGTGTTGCTGGGTTGCAGCGATGCTCCTGCATCATACTCCACTGCTACGAAAAATTCATGAGCTCCTTCTCATAAGATTCCCTACTCTGTTGATATCCACCTAAATCTGAAACTGTCCTTTGAAGATGTCCATCTGCTCCACTGCCTTGTTGTTGTTGTTGTTGTTGTTGCCCTGCTGCTCTGGCATGTTTCCTTCTATTCAGCTTCCTCTTGCTGACAGTTTCTACTATTGAATTCAACATCAGCCTCCTGATTTTCTCGATTGCCTTCTCCAGCCGCTCCAATGGATGGCTCTCTGGTAGTCCTCTCTCATGCACTTCCTTCTTTGTAATGGGTGGATCAACTCAATCCCCCTTGCTATATTCATATCCTATGGCACTAATTGGCCACCCTATTGTAGACTCCTCTTCTGCAGTCTCATCACTAAGCTACTTCTCAACTTCACCTTCTGATAGATTTTCTTCTGTCAGTTCTCTTGCTGACATATTTCCAACTTTCTCCAACTGCTCCCCAGATTGGAATTTTGATTCATCTTTGGGTGCAGGCCTCGGCACTACAGTCATCATCTATTCAGCTTCCCGACTAAAATTTTCGAGAAATTCTATCAAATTCCCTCCTCCCAAAATTTGCATGACTGTCTGCTCATGGCAGTCCTCTACTGGCTATGGATTGTTCAACCAACCCTCCAACATCTCTATCTCCTTCTCCCATGGAGTGAGTACCTCATCTACATGCTCTTCTTTTGATAGATCAAATTCTGATATTTGCCCCATTTCTTCCTCATCTATGACATTCATCTCTAGCTATCTTTCTTCTATTGTTGCATCCACAACACATTCTATGGCCTCAACTAGGCTATTTGGTAGGAATATCCGAATTCCCCCAATGATTAGAAGACTCCTCTGATCTTCCCTCTTCGTCAGCACTCCTTGTTGATATGAACTCTCAGCTGAGTTCATCTCTTCTCTCTTGCCCACCTGGAAAATTGGGTTTTATGTGTTGCTCACTTGGCAGTCTTTGAGATCAACCCTTGACCTCTTCTCATTGCCCACCTGTCAATCTTAAATTTCATCACTTCCCTTCTGGAAGTTCACGAGATCCTCCAGTGATCTCTTCTCCTCATCATCACTGAGATTTATCCCAGCTTCTGGCTCACAGATATGAACCATCTCCTCTTCACCTCTGAGGCTTTCAACATACCTCAACCATTCTCTCAACAACTTTTATTGTCCTCTGGCCAAAAATTTCCAAATGGGCCACTTCACCTTCTTCTTCATGGGCCACTCATATACCCAATGCACTTTTGCATCTTGTTGCATTTTAAATGCAATCTTCTCCATCTGTGCTCTCACCTCACCAAGATCTTGGTCCACCTCATCCTTACTTTTCTATTGGCGATCTTTGTCTTGACCACTCCTATGGAATTCATTAGCCATATTCTTCCTCTACCTTCTACATACAGAAATCAATTATGTGCAGGCTCTCCTCTATCTCCTTCGCCTAAAATATACAGATGAAAAACTAGCTATGATACCACATGATGGTGTGTATCAGAGTATTTTCCTTGTCTACTCTTTGCCTATGAATTTAAACAATCTAGGATATGATACCAATCTAACATAGACCCCCTACCTCTACCTCATCGGGGTTCCCTGACCTCTCGGTCAAGGATCGTTCTTCAACAATCTGAGTTGAAATGGATCTTTGATTCCCTACTGGAATCCTCTTAATCAAATCCACGGGTCCTTATTATGAAACTCATCTCGCGTGAACAAGCACTAGGTGTAAGTCTCATGCATCCACATGAACATCAGTAGTGACCATAGGCCTTATTAAAAGGCACTTCATGTTTCATGACCTCAGGGATGTTGGTGTGATATAACTCCAACACTCCGACCTTCGAACCCGGAAACCCGACAAGGGTCTAGCAAGTGCTAGTCCTCTCCCTTAACCTTTTGTTCATATGACCCTTTCCTGTGACCAAGGACCAATCCTCTGAGCACGTTGATACTTTTTGTTTCACGAGGTTGAAGCTCAATTCCAACACTTACCTTTTGAATGCCCGATCCCCAAACCTCATAAACACATTGCCTAGATCAACGATCGTGATTATTTTATGATTTGACGGTTCATATCTTATTGCAAGTTCGTACCTCATGAGTCTTCGAATTTGTTCCTTTGAATCTCTTCAGTAGTGAGTCAGCGAAATGCTGAGATTTCACCACATTTCCTCTCCGATGGACGGTTTCAATGGTTTTAGAACTTCTCTCGAGCACCTTCCTCCAGATCCAACGTATGTTGGTCCTCTGTGCTCATATCTGATGGTTTAGATCTGTTCTCCTTCCGTGCACATTCTTCATTGTTTGGACGTGGGTTCCAATGGTCCAGATCTTCTCCATTTCTTAATCCAACAGTAGTTGTGCTCCACTTTCTGAGCTTAGACGCTTTCTCGCAGACTTGGAAGATTTTGACGCTTCGAAGGCTCAGCTCTCGACTATTCTCCTGCGAACCTTGTGAACTTTGGGTGTCACCTGCGTTTTGGAAATTTTGTTCCCCCTGATCTTGTATGTGGCTTGGAACTTGAAGTGTCTTGGCATGCTACTCCCTTCTATTAGGACTTGAATTTCTAAGGGACTTGGCCCTTGTCTTTCCCTTCAAAGGGAATTTGGTGCCCTCCTGGTGACCTCCTGCTCAAGCACACCTTGTTGAGCCACTGAGTATTCAGAAACTCTGTAAGTGTCTTCCTCAGACAATTCTCTTCTTTATGAACTCGAAACAAAATTCTCCTGGTTCACTCTGGCACTCGATCAATGCCCACCTGGTAGAGCTCTACATAACCTTCAATAGTTCTTATTTCTCTCGGTGCCTTCCTCTACACAGTATTACCTTCAAGGTATTCAACAAACTTGAGGCCTCTCCCTTGAGTTAATGATTCATCTAGTGCGCCCTCCTGGCATGTATTTTCCTGAATTCCATAGAACTCGGATGTGTGCTCTGCACTAGCTCACAGAGTCCTCAACACTCTGTCATGCAACCTCTTACATGAAGCCACAAATAACCTAGATTGAAACCAAAGAAAATCATCGATAGATAGTGGATCCTATCTATCCCTATAGATGGAAACTAACATACATCTACAACATATGCACATAAAATCATAAAACACATTCATAAACACACACAATACAATATGAAGGAAAATCTGCTCTCTTTGTATTAATCTCAGAATGCATGTACAAAGGTTACAAAAGCTCGGACTGCAATCGAGTCTTGGATCCTCTCCTCTCTTATAAATCTTCTATCTGTTTCGCCTAATGAATCTATATACAAAGATATATTCTTTACAAAAAGGGGTTCCTCGAGCTTTTCCTTCCATCTCACCTACCTCTCATTAATTACATTGAAGTTTTTATTACATGGTTGTCTAGTCCGAATCGGATCTAGATCTTCAGCCTGTCAACCATTAAAGGAGAATCTATCTATAGCCTGTGCAAAAGCATGGCTTGGATATACCATCCTTGCAAACATTTAATTCAAAATTCAAATTTTGAAAACAGGAGGGCTACACCTATCTCCTCCATTGAATGTGTGCTTGATGTGTTGGCTAGCTGGCGCATTGTTGGGTTGGAGCAATGCTCCTGCATCAATATGGACAATAATTTCAAAACTTTTGTTAATCTCATCATCTACCTTCTTATCTTCTTTTTCATGATTTATTCTTGTGATATCTTCTTCCTTTTCATCTAATTGAGTCTTATTACTCTCTTTTTGTTCCTTGAGCATTTCCTTTAACTTCAATATGTGCTTTTGACTCTTCTTAAGAAAAAATTTAGTGTTATTCAAAAGATAGCTATAGTCTATATAATAGTGGTCATTTCTATATTCATATAGACCTATTTCAACTTTCTATTTCAGCTCCGATAGTTTTTCTTCTACTTCCTCCATGGGATAACAATCAATTGATTCTATACGAACTATTTCTAGATTTTATTCTTCACTTGTAGAGAAAAATTCAACATCATCATATTCTGAATTATTGCAATCAAGGGTTTGTGGAGATTCTTTACCTTCATTAGAAATGTATTCAAGATCTTCCTTTTTTCCAACATCATCATATTTAGAAATAATGCAACCAAGAGTTTTTAGAGATTCTTTACCTTCATTTGTCTTGATGGATTTTTTTTACAATATCTTCCTTCTTTCTTTGGTATGTCTCCTCTAGATTTAGCCATAGATCCTTGGAGGAAGTGCATTGTACCATTCTCTCTTTGATAGGACTTGAGAGTCCACTATGAATGGTATTGAGAGCTAATGCATCATTCTTCTTTCCTTCCCTTTGAGCTGCAAACTTTGACTTGTTCTTCAATGAAACTGATCCACCAATGGTTGGCTTCCAAATACCCGCTCCCATCTCTTTCAAATGAACTCTCATTTATATTCTCCAAGTAGAATAGTTTTCCTCATCAAGAATTTGAACTTCATCATCCATTTGTGTGTCTATGGATCTCCTCCAAGATTTTTAAGGCTTATAGTGAAGGCTTGCTCTGATACCAATAAACCTAAACCATGCATCAACCTATACCTCAACCTGTAATCAACCTATACAATAAAAAAGTGAATCTAACCATGTACCAAGTATGTACCAATCATGTGTCAACTACTCATCAACTATGAATCATCAATATATACCAACATCATCAACTATGCACCTCATGTATGTGCCAACTTATCAACTACTTGTCTCAATCATGTACCCAACATGTACCTTAACCAAAATCCCTCATCAATTTCATCATCCAAATATGATTTTTAAATATATAATATACCTGGTGCATATGATTAAATACTTGCAAACCTTCCTTAACTTTCACAAAAAGAGACTAGCATTTTCATCAAACTTTTTTTTAGTCTCACGTGACTAGTTTGGGATTAGTCAACAACCCTAACTTGAAATAATCATAACTAGCGTGCCCCACACAGAATATTTGTTGAATGGATCTGAAAATGTTACACTTAATAATACAGACTCTACTCTAACCAACACATTTTGTCTTACTGAATTTGGATCTTTTATGAAGAAGTTATGACGTTTTTACCTGAAACACCTTTTTTGAGAGATTCCAAGTAGTGACACCTGGAGAAATTGCATGAAAAAACTGAATAACATTGTGTACTATTTTCAGATCCTTTGTATCCTTCAATTACATTCTCTTTTATCTCTCACTATCCAATCTGACCCATAACGAGTCACAGCACATCCAAGTTCTCCAACAACTTACTCATGCTCCTCAACAATACAATATGAATGTTACTCAATCATGTATAAGAAATCATCATACTATATCAATCATATTAGCATAGACTCATAAGAGTGATGCTTACTTCATCAACCAATACAAGTCAAATCACAAAATTCATACCAAGAATGTCTTAAGCATTCACCACATAACAAGAAAGAGTAACCATCAAGACAACAATGTAACCATACCAGTGTTTCTATGGAAGATCTAATACCATAGAATGCAGATATGGAACCTGCTTCAGTCTTCAAGATCCTGTCATCAGCTCAACCACAAGTCTTCATCAATTCATCCACTGTGTGCGCCCTATCCTCATTCATCCAGCGTATGTACACGTCCTGGCTCACTACAGCCCGCGTATACCTCAGAAACTAGGGTTTCTAAACTTCAGAGACTTTTTCCATCATGATCTCAGACTTGCCGAAACTTTGATGCATCCATGATATCCTCCATACACACTCTCTCTCAGAATAGATATTCAATCACACTCAAGAGATACACAAGATACACTTACACAAGAGACCCTTGCCTCTTATTTATACTCTCCATGTAGCTTCCTTAGAAGCATCTTCTAGGTCACTTAACCCACTTCTAGGTCACTTAACCTATTTCTAGGTTAGTTAACCTATTTTCCTCATTTTTAGGGTTAACCACTTTCTATAATTAGAAAGTTCTCCATTTAAATATCATTTAAATATTCCTCCTTGACTTTGCCACTTTTATTTACTATTTAAATAATAATTTCTTCTTTTCAAGCTTCTTTGACTTCTTTGACCTTTTGGGCCTTCAAGCCTACATATGAGGGTCCTTCATCTTCATATGGCCATAACTCTCAAACCATGAGGAGTTATGTGACATTCCACATACCACCAGAAATGGCATGACAAGAACTATCCATCTAGGATAGTTTCACCAACAAAGTCATTGATATTCATCTCATTATTCCACATATAAGTATGGGTTCTCCAACCATACTTCTAGTATAACTCAACCATAAAGCATTTTCCCATGAGGAATTTCACCATAAGGGGACCACTTTGGAGTTCATCCATTTGTACACCTTATCAACCATGATAAGGGAATAATTATGCATCAATCCATTCATATCAAGGAAAATACATACTTCATCAATACACTATGAAAATACATTGTTCATTTGACATCAATCAACATCAATCACTTGACATCAAACCTTTGACCTTTGACATCATTCAATCATATGTTGGCATCAATAAATCATTCATCCTTTGGCATCAATCAATCATTCATCCTTTGGCATCAATCAATCATTCATCATTTGGCATCAATCAGTCAGTTGGCATCAATACTATGACATAAATTAATTAAACCTTTGGCATCAATGACAACATGATTCAACAATGTAGTGCACCTTGCCCTTGGCTTTAAGAAAATTATCCATCTTTAAAGCATTTCTTGTCCTATTACTTGTTTTCATCAAATCCTCATCTTCAGAGCTGGTATATGTGCATATAATGTTTTTAGATGTATCATAATATAAAACAATGTTTAAAAGAAGTATACATATTATTTATATCAAATTGGAAAAATCCTCACCACAATTCCTATTGGATTTGAATTGATTGTAGGAGGCATACTACCCACTAGAATCTCGTCATCTATGTGATGTCTTTGTACAATCGCTCATTTGAAGTGTTTCTTTCCACAACATACATAACATCCACAAACAACAATTTTCTCAAAGTATTCATCCCATGTACTATTGTCCAAACCAACCTTTTGTTCAATGTAATCATTTTTTGTGACTACAGGATCCATTGTCATATCCTCTTAAACCCACTGCCATCTACATGATTTAACAGTTTTAGGTTTACGTCCACATACATATCTTTTTCTTTTGCTAGTTGAATGATCAGGCTCTACATTTGCTCCAATTTCCATCTAAAATAATCAATAGCATGCATTAATATCTGAAAATATTCAATAATACACTATAAATTTTAATAATATTATGAAAAAATATGGATGTATCACAAAATTCCATGAGATCAATTTTTCCTAAGTTAAGTCAAAATTAGGGTACCTGATGTCCCATGTCATTTGTTTCATTTTATATGACACAATATGTTTCCATGGACTCATCTTGCTCCTATAATACACAACATAGTCAATATTGTTTGTACACCAATCATATCATTTCAACAAATATGCTATCCAATAGAAAACCTCACCTTAGCCACATATTTGACATATTGATATCATGTTTTCGAGTTGAAAAAAAAAACAAATTTATGACCCTAGGTATATACATCGAGCCAAAATTTCAATAAGAAACATATCCATCATCCCTATCCCACATGGCCATCCTAATTTTCAAACTTTTCCCTTGATCATAGAATCACATTTAATCACCATTCTTGTGAAATTTCAACCAATAAGTTTGACCTCAAAGGCCACATGGAAAAAATGACTTTATCTCCTCTAAGTTGTAGCATTTGTGAATTCATAAATACTTTCCTCCTTTGGTTGAGGTTTCTTTTTCTTCTTACATGTATTGTATCTGTAGATTTTGTTGTCATATCCTCTTACACCCACTTTCCTCTCTGTAATTTAGTAGTTCTACGTTGTCCATGTCCTCTTCCCATGGCCTCCTCTGGATCCTGTTACAGAACAATGGAAAAAAAATGTAGTACACCGATAAAATCCATTATCATATAATGAGTTAGGGAAAATATGGCCACAAGTCAAAATTATCTTGGGATCAAACACCACATTATGTAGTTGGGACCTTCAAAAATTCTTGTTTATGATTTCATTCTATGCATCCTACTCAGTTGGGTTGGAGTAAGTATGTAACAATTTATTCTTTAAATTATTGAAACAATTCCCCATACTCAAAAGCATGTGGTAGAGTTGTAAAGCTCAGGGTATTACGATATGTAGGAGTCATAAATTATTTTGGCTTAGGATATTTGGGCATGGATACTATTTTTTGTTTTTCATTCCAAGGAGATACTAAAATCAAGTTGTCATCGACCCATATCAAACAAGATTGCAGACATTTTCTTTGTTAATTTTCCAAATAAACATTGAAATTGGAAACCATAATTCAAATTCGAGTTATATATCAAATATTTGTAAATCCTTCTAAAAAGGTTGAGTAAACTTCATGAATATAATTCTCATGGCTATAATTCTTTTGACAATATTGTATATGTAGTTATACAAAACGATAGGCCTCAATTCATCAAATGAAGAGGGGCCATTTGATTTTGGATTCAAGGCTATAAAGTGGCATTGAAAGAAGCAAGCATCTTCCTAGTCATCCTAGATTCATCAAAAAATCTTAAAATGTCCCTTCAATACCCTAAAAAAACAAACGAAGAATTCCATGGGCCACCCATGAAGCCCTTGAATTTTTCCTTCTGAAAAATGTGGCATACAAATTTCATTTCCGCTTTATAAACCTCCTCCAATAATCTCTCATTTTCTACCTCATTTACAAAAATTAGAAAAAGGTAGTCAATATAACTACTTCAACTATTGAAGCCCTACCTTTAACTTTGTAAATATCATTAAAATTATCAATAAAAAATATTGAAATATCCTCAAAACTAGATGCCACTAATCCATCATGTGTATTACTTTTCCATATGGAATTAACATTTTTCCAATGAAGTGCATACTAATGGGAAAAAATCGTTTTTCATATTCTAACTCTAACTATAGTGTTATAGTTTTTAACCTCCATTATACTTCCTTATTTGTCAATATATTTATTTTCCTTTTCTCCAAATGATTAACCCTCAACTTGTACTCATTAATATATCCAACCATTTCTTGAAAATATAATCCATTCATCTCTAACTCAATAGCAACAATTTCCTTCTCTAATTTTTTTCGCTTGTGCCCAATGAAGAGCATCTTGTTTAATTATCTTCAATCTTTTCTCAAATTAAATAGTAGGTGGAACACTTCAAAACCCATCAAAAGGAACTCACTTATCCTTAACACATCATGTAAAATTTTCTTCCAACAACTAGGAAGAGTTAATCTTGAATGGGATTAGGGGTTTTCTCCCTAAAGAAGGAATTTCTAGAAAAATAGGAAAGTGATTTTACCCCCCCAAATTTAACCCACTACCTAACCCTTATCCAGTCACTAATCATATCTTCTGACAAAAGGAACCTATCCAACCTCATTTCAATCCTTTTCTCCCCCACCCTCTTATTTCTCTAGGTTTTCCTTAACTTGATGGGCTCGATATCAAATAGGAATACCTCATTCAATTTCCTAAAAACAAATCAGATAAAGGGTCTATACTAGAGAAATTATTGAAGTTGAACTCCCACTATGAGTAAAAGGGAAAAAAAATGTATTTACCTGGACCAAAGCTAGATACAACACATTTTGCATCACTATATGTGGTATGGGCCTATGCAGGTTCTTGATCATGTAGATTTTGTTTTGTTTTTTTAATCTAAACTTGTAAACTCTATTCTTTCATTGGATAGGAAAATATTACAACATAATCTCAAAACAAGAAGGATGTCACAAAAAGGGATCCTTGATATAGAAAATAAGTTGTTGTCATGGTTTTTATCAACAAATCCAATGAACATGAATATGGTGGTTTGGTAGATGCAATGGTTTGAGTAATTATGATGACAATTAAAGAGATTGAAACCTTTATTTTACAAGCAAAACATAAAGTGAATTGAGGCAATTGTTGTTGAGAAAAATGCAGATGAAATGATCCTAATTTAGTATCTAGTTCAAAGGAGTAGTGATACGAAGATGGATGGCCTATTTAAGGTCAATTCTATAATTTGGGAAGAGGAAGTGGATGTGCTTTGGATAATAATTATGCAAGGAATATATAAGAATTTTTGTTGTTAAAGCATTTTGTAATTATTATTGGAAATTCAAATTAATCAGGGTTATTGCAATTTTTTTTGTTATGATACTCTAACAAGTGAAAGACTTTGTAATCCTAGATTATTATTATTGACAAGTATGGGTATACTTTTAAAATATAAAGGGGTATAAAATGAAAGAGATTAGGTTTATGGTAAAGTTTTTTTAAAATAGTCTATTTGTTTTATTGCAGGTCATTGCAGAAGATATGTCAAGACAAAATGTGTGAATATTTTCCCTTGTGTCTCTTTTAAAGACACCTTCATCAAGTCTAATGCGAATTGTTTTGGTTTTGAATTGGGTGGGATGCCATTAGCCTTTTATTCACCTCCTTATTCAACATTTTGTGTGGAAAAAGTGGTTATCATAGATAAATTTCTAGAGGATTAATGGGTGGAGAATGAGATTATCCATCTCAAAAATCTTGGCGTGATATGAAGACTCAATCATGATGCAGCCCCTTTCTTATGAAAGTCGTGGATATTCATCTTCCAACAAGGGATTTTTTGTTCTTCAATTTGATTGTATTGAGGATCGACTGGAAGGAATAATGTAATCCCCATTTTTTATGTGAGGCATTGACTTAAATTCATGAAACCATAGAAACTTATTCCACACTTACACCAAATCCTTGTCCCCCATTTGCTTCGGGTAACACTGCCCAAATTTCCCCTAGAATTCTAGAGCACAAATCCACAAAAGATATTATAGACACATTGTTCAATTATGTATGTAGTAGTGAAGCCACCATGGATAAAACTTCCACTAATTTTGATCACCTCTATAATTTCATATATATAATCTAATGGATTCCAAATCAAATTGTCGTGTGGTATGGAAACAATATCTTGATCTAGTTTTTAAATTATAAGCATATTACATTTGGGTTTAGGATCGAATTTAAACATGGGAACCTAGTAGCTTCATGATACATGTGGATATCGGTGGCTACCCACCTTTTCCAACTGTCTCAAAACAGTTTTCTGGCAATTTTGGTAATTTACTATTTTAGCAGTTTTTAACTTCCGGTGCCATTTTGAGGGCCTAAATGAATGTTTTTTGGAACAGATATTCTAAATTGTATCTTAAGGATATAATAGATCCCCCAAAATTAATCTCATCGACGATACCTATACAATGAGATATCGTGTGCCCCAAACAGAGATCATATGCAAAAGTTACAACCCTAGGAAGTTGATGTACTAACTTACCCAAACGAGGCCCACATGACTTTTGGTGCGTCATCTCCTAGGGTTAGTTTTTTGGATGTCTAGGGTTTTTGAAATTATTTTTTATTGTAAAAAGGCCTTCAAATCTTCATTGTAACCATCTTCTTGTGAATGAGCGTAACCATCACATCTCTTCTCAGAGATAAGTCGCCACCATTCCAACAAGCTTGTTTTCCACTGCATTTTACAGTTTCATCTTATTTACTTATTGAATAGAAAACTAATTTTACTATATATTTGTTATTTTGTGTTAAGCACCTATTAATAATATGTATTCATTTCATTCTTCTCATAAAATCTGGATCAGTGGTATAAGAGTGGTCTTCTCCTTTCTGTCTTAACGAGGTTAGAGTACAAAGAGTTGGGTCTCAAGCTTGTTTCTCTTGAGGACAAAAGCTATTGCACGCCAAAGAGACCTCTCATGGCAGGAGAAACAAAATATGACAGGACAAGAGATCCTTTTAAAAAAATTATTGAGGAATCCCTCACGCAACAAAGGAATGAGATGTTGGATAGTTTCGTGCAAATCCTTCGGTGGCTACCAACAGGCGATGCATCTTCTTTGAGCGGAGGCACCGCCCACTTCAAGGTAAAAATAAATTTTGATATTCCTATATTTGAAGGTCAAATAGACGTATATGTTGTAGAAAAGTGGTTGAATCTACTAGAAGGGTATTTTTTGTCTGTAACTTTTCGAATAGAGAAACCTCAAATCCATTCCCCATATCAAAGATTGGTGGGAAACTTTATGTGAGAAAAAGGAAATAGAGGAACCCTCATTATTTACAGTCGTGACCACCTGGGAATCCTTCAAGGATGCTATTAAGGAACAATACTACCCTGTTGGAAGTAATGACGACTTGTATACCAAATGGACCACACTGTGGCAAGAAAGAGACCAAGCAATGCTAGATTTCACAAATATCTTCCATACCTTGTGCACCAAGATGGGTATCAAAGATTCAGAGTGACATCTGGTGCTCAAGTATCGCGATTCCATGCATAGATACATCTAGACCGAAATGGAATTTCTATAAATCTCATCCTTGGGCGTGGCCTACTGATATGTTGTCAAAATCGAGAAGAATCTCAAACAAAATATGTAGCAATTTGGGCCTGGGAACCCCTCACAGCAAAAGACAGGAAAGGGCAGGCCCAGCCCACATAACAAAGGATAGAAAAAATATGGACATTATCAGGATAACCAGTCCAAGCCGCAAGAAAATAAGGACACCAAAAAGACAAAGAAAGATATCGAGTAGTGGTGCGGCTTCCATAAGAGCCCTTGGAATAACATTGTTGATTGTCTCTCAAACCAGTCGTTGGTGGCCGAAGTGAAAGCATCTGAATAAGATGCGCTCTTTCACTCTAAGTCAGAACCAGAAAGGGGAAGATGGATCATTGATGCAAAACCTAGTTCCACCGTTTCTACCACCAAGCTCCAGCCTGGTGAACCAGACGAGCCAGAAGAAGGAGAACACCTCTTCCATTCACATATGTGGGGAAAAGGTACCCTGTTTCACTTCATCGTTGATAGTGGTAGCCAGGAGAAACTCATCTCAGCAGAGGTCATCAAGCAGATGGCCCTGCCAACAATGTCGCACCCACAACCCTAAACCATTGGATGGCTCCGCTAAGGAAGCAATCTGCGTGTCAGCCAATAGTGTTGACTATTTTATGGCATCAAGCCCTTCAAAGACAAGGTATTGTGTGATGTTGCTCCTCTCAAAGTTTGTGATGTTATTTTGGGCCAACCTTATTTATGGAAACGTCATGTTGTATATGAGTCTAGGCCTTGTAGTGTTATTATTACTTTGAAAAGGAAATTGTACAGGATACCCAAGGCAGTCCCACTTAGTTTTATTTCCTTGATCTCTACTAAGCAATGCAGGAATGTAATCTCTCAAACGGGGAAGTTTGTCTTCTTCATGATTCTCTCTCAGAATCAGTGAAAGATCACAACCATATCTAGGGTCTCTGTGGCCAACCTCTCCACATAGCATAAGAAAGTAGATAAGGTCATCGAAGAATACTCGAATATCTTCTCCTCACCTATCAGGGTACCTCTGCACTCCTAGGTCAAGCACCCCATTGATTTGACCCCCGACAAACTGCTACCCAATGGGCCAGTCTATCGTCGCTCTTTGTTAGATAATGAGGAGATCAAGCGACAGATCCAAGAACTTATCCACAAGGGTAACATATTTCCCATCTCATCACCTTGCAGGAGCCTAATCGTGTTGGTAAAAACTAAAGATGGAACTTGGTGACTCTGCATTGATTATCGGGATCTGAATAAAATCACAATCAGAAAACGGTACCTAATTCCTCGAATCGACAACCTCCTTGATAAACTCATAAGAGACAAATACTTTAGTAAGATTGATCTAAAGTCTGGCTACCACCAGATCCTGATAGAACAAACAGATGTATGGAAGATCGCCTTCAAGTCAAAGGAAGACCTTTTTGAGTGGTTGGTCATGCCCTTTGGTTTGACAAATGCTCCAGCCACTTTCATGAGGATGATGGACGATATCTTGCCATCATTCACCAATAATTTTTCAATGGTTATTTGTATGACATTCTCATTTACAACAAGACTTGGCCCGAACACTTACAGCATATTCAACAGGTTCTGCACACCCTATGGCAGCACAAGCTATACGCCGACTTGGGAAAATGCTCCTTTGGCATGGACAGGGTCCATTACCTAGGCTACATCGTTGATCAACATGGCATACATGTGGATCTAGCCAATATCAAAGTCATATGTGACTAGCCATCTCCAACCACACTCACTAAGCTTCGGAGCTTCTTGGGCCTTTCCAATTTCTATCACAAGTTTGTGTTGGGATTCTCGCATATTGCATGGGCCCTCAGCCAAATAACCAAGGGTGGTGGTAAGGTAAAATTTGCGTGGGGTCGGTCCCAATAACAAGTTTTAGATGATTTGAAGCAATGCTTGTGCTCATCCCCAATAATTTCACTATGATACCTACAGTAGCCCTTTGAGATCAATATAGATGCTTCAGACTATGTTGTGGGTGTCGTTCTCACTCAACACGGTCATCCCGTGGCCTATCATAGTGAGAAATTATTAGATGTTGTCCATAAGTACCCTACTTACGACAAATAAATGTACTCCATTATGCAAGCCTACCGCCACTGAAGACTTGGGAAGAAGACATACATCCACACTGATCATAAACCACTGTAGTTCATGCACACACAAGGAAAATTGCATAATGACTACCATCAAAAGTGCTCCATATACTTGCAGCAATTCCACCTCAACATCAAGTATAAAACAGGAAGCACCAACTGTGTTGTTGATTGCCTCAAGAGACCACCAGTCATGACACTCACCATGGTGCTAGAATATTGTGGCTATGAGACCTCTAGATGGCCCCAACTATATGAGATAGACCCGAACTTCACCACCACCTACCATATGTTGGGTGCAAACGCAGTTGTTGACAATTTCCATCTTTAGGATGGGTTGTTGTGTCATCTGGGCCAGATCTGTGCTCCATCAAGTGAGCGAGCAAAGATGATCTGGGAAGCCCACTACAATCATGTGGTAGGACACGTTGGTGTCGAAAAGATAGTTGCAATGCTACATAAACATTTCTACTGGACAAAACTTCTACAGGAGGTCACCAATTATATCAGGTCCTACACTACTTGTGTTATTTCCAAATCGACCACTAAGAAAGAGGGCATGTACACCCCTCTTCCTAATCCAGATAGGCCATGGGAATCCATCTCAATGGACTACATGTCAGGCCTCCCATCCACCAAGAGGGGAAATGACTGTGTTTTTGTGGTTGTTGATCACTTTTCTAAGATGGTGATTCTGGTTGCCTGCATGAAGAGCATCATAACAGAGGCCATTGCTAAGCTCTTCTTTGAACGAGTATGGGTACATTTTTGAATCCCACAAATCATTGTCTCAAATCGGGACAGTCTATTTCTCAGAACATTCTGGTCGAGCCTCTGGTCATTTTTGGACACCAAGCTCACCAATTCCACAACCTTCCACCCCATGACCAATGGCCAAACCAAGGTCTCAAATCGAATGATTGTGCATATCCTTCTCATGTATAATTAAAATAACCCTCACACATGGGATGAGAGTCTTCCCTATGTCCAACATAGCTACAACTGAGCCCTGCATAGCTCAACTAGACACAACCCCTTTCAGGTGGGGTTGGGATTCCAACCATTGGGTCCCATAGATGTTTCACTCCCCCTTGCGGTCACCTCGACTGAGTCATCTCCTGCTCCAAATAAAGATAACAAAGCCACCCAGTTCATTGAGTGGATCCATCACATCCACCAACAAGTTTAGTATATCCTACAGAAGTTGAATGAAAAGTACAAGCAGCACCATGATCAACATCGGGTGACACATAAGTTTCAGGTGGGTGACAAAGTTTGGTTTCACTTGCATAACGAATGCCTTATAGGACCCCATCGAAATATTTTCCCACTCTGTTATGGGTTGTACACCATCACCAAGTTTGCAGGGGATAATTCTGTTGAGGTCAACATTCCTCCTTTCCTTGGCCTGCACTTAGTGTTCAACGTGGATCTCCTTCGCCCTTACTTCCCACCATTATTTGACACCTCAGAAGTAGCAGAACAGTTGACACCAACAAAGTTCAACCCCGAATACATACAATAGGAATCCAGTGATCATATTGTGGACACACAGATTAAGAGCACTCGATAGCAAAGGATCCATCTTTATCAAGTCCTCAAAGCAGGGAAGCTCCTACACCAAGGCAAGTGGCTCACTCAGGGCCAAATTCAGAATAAATTTCCTCATCTGATTGGGGAAATCAACACAATGGAGACCATTTCTTCGTGATGAGGGAGGATTGATCCAGGTGGATATTGGTGTCCACCCACCTTTTCCAACTGGCTCAAAACAATTTTCTGGCAATTTTGGTAATTTACTATTTTTAGCAGTTTTTAACTTACGAGCCATTTTGAGGGCCTAAATGAAGGTTTTTTGTGATCGAGCTTCTCAATGGTAGTTTAAGGTTGTGACTAAGCCCCCAAAATTAATATTCTCGACGATACCTTTCCAACGAGCTATTGTGTGCCCCAAATGGAGATCGTATGCAAGCGTTACGACACTGGGAAGTTGATGTACTAACTTACCCAAATGGGGCCCACATGACTTTTGGCACTTCATCTCCTAGGGTTAGATTTTTCAATGTCTAGGGGTTTTGACATTCTTGTTTATTTTAAAAATTCCTTCAGAGCCTCATTGTAACAATCTTCTTGGGAATGATCACAGTCGTCACATCTCTTCTCAGAGATAAGCCTCCACCATTCCAACAAGCTTGTTTTCTATTGCATTTTACAGTTTCATCTTATTTCCTTATTGAATAGAAAACTGGTTTTATTGTATCTCTGTTATTTTGTGTTAAGCGCCTGTTAATAATCTGTAGTCATTTTGTTCTTCTCATAAAATCCAGATCACTTCATGCCCAAAACAAAAAGGGCCTGAAGTGGACTAATGGGAATCAACAGCCTCTATCTTGGTTGAAGAACTCAGAGAAAACACTCAACAAGGTGGGGCCTTCCAAGCCCTTTGTGGATATCCCCTCTATAACTACAACTACTTTAAAATATCATATATTTTATTCTTCAAAGTAATTTGTATTCTATAGTTTCATTTCCAGGGCTAAGGGAAGGCCCTTAGATGAACAAAATTACACATGGGAAACATTAGTGGTGTCAAGATCTTCAATGGATCATGGAAACAGAGTCATTACATTGATTCTTCTGACCACGTGATGTTGTGACCAATCTTCAAACCCTTGAAGAGAATTCTCAATTGATCATTACAAATGTACCTAATGCCTCAGATGAGGGACAAGGTTATATGCATGTGATGTGATAAATATCATGGGGTATTGATAGTATGATTGTTCGCAAAAAATAAAATAATAAAAGAAGAATTTATCCACAATATATTTGTCTCAACTATGGTGGTGGTTGACATGAACACAAACTATTGTTAATGGTGGAGTTATTGTGGGTAAATGAGGTGGTTGGATGGATACTGTTATAGTCCAAAAATTCACTACATATGCATACATGGCATTGGCCTTTCAACTTACACAATTTTCCAAATTAGTGTTGAGGATGCTTCTTAAAAAACCATTTTTTGGAACATGTATGTGTCCTATTGAACTACAAAGTGTGTACAAATGCTAGTTACATACTATTTACTTTGCGTACATACACAAGATGCATGCTAGACAACCCATGTTGACCACCAAAAGTTGCAAAAAAATATAATTGCAAGGAATTCAACAGAGTTTACGGGATATCGAGGGTTTCCCAACCATTTCACCCATTGTATCCCATCCCCAAACCAAATAACCATATTTTTCTCATATAAAAAGAGGTATTTGGGTCCCATTTACAATAACAAGAAAGAGAACAAAGAAACCTTGCCAAAATCCCTTCCACTTCTAGCCCAAGTTTTTCTTCCATTTCATATATTTGGCCTCAACATTCCCCTCTAGCCCTTTCTCCTTATACAACCCTTTCCCTTTTCTGAAGAGATCAGTTGGTTGTGAGAGGAAATTATGGGAATGATTCACTTGCAGCAGCAATAGGAGGAGCTCGAACTTGGTTCATGAAGTGTTTGCCGATAAGAAGGTTGTAATATTTCTAATCTTCATATTGAATAAAAGAGTTATTTCATGTCCCAATATATTGTGTCTTTATGCTTAATTTATTAATGCATATATGTTTATATCTGAATATTAATAGTGATAAGTAGAGACTGTATATTTGTAGCATTGTTTGCCTAAGTTTTCTTGCAGGTCATCTTTGGGAGGATACCAACAATCAAGGAAGCTACAAAGGCGAAAGAGGTCTACATCTGACATTAGGACCAAAGGTACACCTACTTTCCTCTCTCTTGTCATTTAATTTTAGATATCTTTGGGATATCTTAGGAATAGAACTATCTTTTAAGGCAAGTCAGTTCTCTTCCTGTAACTCGATCGAGTAAAGTAATAGGGGGATTTCCCCGCTAGAAGATACCCCAAGGTTAATTGTGATTGTTTGGTTTCTTTGTTAGTGCATGTTGATCCTGGTGTGCTTGGACTTGGTGGGTTGTTTTGCTTGGAGGTTTCGTCAATAGAGGACAGAGTGGAGAAGTTCCTACTTGCAATTCTACCATTATTCATGGTGGATTCATTCAATGTAAATGTAGTAGTTAATGCCCATCCATGCTTTCTCATTTCATTCATTTTTTTAGACTTGGTGGGTTTCTATAATTGTAGGATTGTTTAATGGTGGACTAAGGATGGTTCATTCTCAAAAAATATAAATACTGCGAAATTGTGTGCATTCCATCGTTTAAGTGAAACTCTAGGCATTTTTTGTGCCCACTGTTGCACCCATCATACATTACATTTATGCCCTAAATTTGCACTAAAGTCGGCATAGAGGGCGTTGATAATAGCATCAACTGATAGCTCAAACCAAAAAAAAAACTTAAAAACCCATAGGTAGGGTAAGTAAAACTCATTTTCAAACGAATTATGAAACCAAAGAATGAATTTGGGGTTTCGTAGGGAGAATGGAGATAGGCTGCGCAAAAAGCACGATTTGGGGGTTTCCTAGGGAGAACGAATATAGGGTGCAACTAGAGAAAGGTTTAGGGGTTTCCCAAGGGAAAATGTAGATTTCCAAAGGTCGAATGGAGGTTCCATTTCCATTTCTTTAATTTACCTTTCGAATGAGTTACTATATCAAAGATCACCATAGCAAAAATTTCCATTTCCATAATTTTCAGGTAACAAAATTATCAAATTTCACAACTGTTAGATTTGAATTTCTTGATCTATAAATTTCCTCATTTTTTATGGTCTAATATATTGCAAGATTAACATAAATCAAGCGTGGGAGAGTTATCTTAACACTATTTAGACATGACCAACACAAACCTTCTTAGGACTCATTTCAGAAAGCATATATACTCTCACAATCACTATCTTATTTGAAATATTATGTACACTTTGTATTTGAAACAACACTATAATATAAAGTTGAGTCCGACATTTGGTTATCCTTGTTATAAGAGGGGAAAAAACCATGAATAAGGGAGAAGAAATAGTCACCTTCAAAAATCATGACCAAGTCGACTTGTCTAAATTGTGATAGAAGGGATTTTCCCTAGCTTGCTTAAAATGTCAAGCAGAGGGAAGGAAGAAGATTCTAGCCACAATGAGGTAAGTCATTGTCAATTTATAGATTTCTAATTGTCTCATTTTTTTTATTTTTTTTTATTGAAAATTTTAAAAGAAAAAATTTATTTTATATATCTAGGGACATGAGATTGGTCAGGAAAAAGAGTCCTTGGCTTTGATATTGGGGATGGAGGTCGTTAAAAACTTGACGATGTAGACTTGAAAATGCTTGCAAGATACATAGAAAATTGATCTGCTAACACCCCTGAAAAATTTCAAGAAAATCAACCCTGTCAAAGGGAATCAATTGATTCCCCAACCACTCATGTATCAAATAGAAGTTCAAGGAGGAAATAATTGACGATAACCTCTAATAATTTGGAACAGATAGCGAAGACCTCCAATGATGAAGCCACTCTTGGGACCCAAACTTCTTCCACCACGCCATGTTTTGGATCTAGCATTAGGAACTATGATACAAGGATAGAATACGACATGTTTTCAGGAGAAATATGAATGTCATATGCTGGGAAGTTTTTTCTGAACAAGATGAAGGAATCATGTGTTCAACAGTTCAAATACCATCTTCATTTTTTGTTCTCAAAGATGCCAATGCACCTGCAAAAAGTTGTAATTCATGACATGGAGTCTGAATTTGGCATAGGTTGGTCAATAAAAAAGGTGAAAATAAAAATGTCTCATAATTGAAAGAGATTCAGGTGCACCCAAAGAAAGAAGATAAAAAAATCTCGCCCTAGAAAAGGCTAAAAAAAGGCCAATTGATGTCAGTTTAAAAGTATGGAAAGAACTTGTAAAATCATATGAGAATTCGAATGAACGAAGGAATTCTAGTGAGGAGAGTACCCATGTATTTGAATTTTCTCATAATATTATATTAAATTTCTTAAACAATTTTTATATTTTATTTGTGCATAGTTAAATTGACTTAGTGTATGTTTGAGGACAAGGCCTAAAATCTAGGATTGAAAAACTCTGTGCCACTCATCACAGTGGCCAAAAAGGTGTACATGTCTTGATTCGCACCTTTGTAAGCATATTTATTATGTGAAATGATATTTTTTTTATTTCCTATAAAAAATTAAATGATTACATATATATTAGTTTAACTAGTCCATGTGCCATGATTTGACAGGAGGACAAATATGGTCGACATCCTACACATTTTGAAAAAGAAATGTTACAAAACAAAAAGTCAACCGACTTTGTAATCTGGATGGAGAAAGAGGTATCAATAGAACTAAAAGATACATTGCCTTGTTTTTTCCTTAGTTTTTGTCAATGGCTCCCCATTTGGGCATCCTTGCCCTTTATTTCCTTTGAATTTTATGAACTTGTGGAATGTTCCTTGAGATTTATGGAGTTTGGAAATACTTACCCTTGTTTTGTGGCTCTTGATAACAAACATAGTTTTCCTAGAAGGGTTTTTCCCCTTCCTTTCAATTTATTTATATTTGGATATTATTTGGATAAGTTGGATTCTCATCCAACATTCATAGGGCCTTCTCTCCCTTTGACCTTCTCTAGCGTAGTTTCATTTCACTAATAGATGGGTGATAATTTCTTCATCCATATTAAAAAGTGAACACATGTCGGGCCCTTGCTTACTTCTCCTTTGCAAATGATATCAAAGAAGTACCTTATCTTCTAACACTAGCCACATATAAACACGTGTCTTCATAGGATCTCTAATATTCCAAAGGGGATTCCACCACCATAATGTTTTCTTGTTCTGGATTACATAACATAGTTTTGTACCCTATCTTTGCAATATATTATATTAGAATAGGATTCTTGGACCAAACCAAACTATATACCGCAGCCCTAATCCTTACATGAATATGAGATAAAGTTCCACATAACATTTCCATTGTGCTACATTTTATCTTGCAAATCCAAAGAATTTTTTTAATCTCTACCTTTGATTCCATATGATTATGACACGTGATCCACCACACGATCTAGTGTATAAATTAAAATTTCATACAAGTTTTATATCAAGTCATATGGAAACCAATAAGATTTCCCATGGCCTACCCAAGGGTCTACCCAATTATTACACTCTCTCCATTACCCACTTTCCACACTAGCCAATTACATACCAAGGCAAAATGAAATTATTGAAGCAATAGCCTCTCTTGATCCTTCTCAATAACATTGAAAAAAATTAGAGACTTGAACATATCAATATCCTTACTAGTGCTTGTTTTATACAAATTTAGAATCTCCCTTAATTTAGAGGCTTCCCTCAAGGATCCATCATATAACAAAAGGACATCATCAACAAACAAAATATAAGTCAGAAACTAACTGCTACTAAACTTGAGTCCTCTAATATCCCATGTTCTCTCATTTTTAACAAAATCATTTGAAAGCAACATTTCCCAAAATTGAACCATATATTCATGCTTGATGATAAACTTAACAAGATATAGAGGATGTGTTCTCAAACCTCTAAGTGGATAATTATGCTACATTTTGTGTGTATTTATTTCATTAATCATAAGAATTTTTTTTTCTTGGTTTTTGATTCTATGTAGAATTCCTCTTGGTTAGTGCCTGAAGTATCTAGGAATTATGCAACCCAATTGTCCCCTCTATCACAACAATGAAATTTCCAAGAATTGTTTTTGGATCTATGTGTATGCCAACCTCGGCTTGGATCTCTAACATGTATGGTCAATTCCCCATTAGGGACATTCACTAAACTTCTAATCTCCTCAGTGGCCAAATCCAGGGTGAACTTATCTAAGGTGAACTTATACACATCAAATCAATGTGATGGGATTCAAATGGAATCCAAACTAATGTGTATTATCTCTCCATTGGAAATTTTCCAATCACAAAATTGTTTATCATGACTTGGACAACATGCTCCACACCTTCACTTTCCTTCACTTTACATGCCTTGCATTTCCTTGCCTTCACTTGCCTTTCCTCTTCATGACTTTCCTTGTCATGCCTTTCCTCTTCATGACTTTCCTTGTCATGCCTTTCCACGCCTTGCCTTTCCATGCCTTGTCACTCCTTTCCTTCACTTTCCATTCCTTGTTGTTACACATTATTTTCATCACCACTATGATCGTTAATGATATAAACCTATATGTTGCCTTCAGAGGGGCCAGTAGCCTGAATTCCTAAAGAAAGAAGGGAAAAGAACTTTTCTTGAGAGAAGAAGTTGTGCTTTCCTCTGTAAAAACCTTATTTTGGAGGATTTCCACAGGCTCCTATATATGCAGGGTGTAGAAATGCCTGATTTCTGCACCTTGCTCTATAGCTAGGGTGCAGAGTTTTCGCAGGTTGCACTATAGCTAGGGTGCAGTGGCCTTCATACATGGGAAAAACAAGCATCTTATCGATGCTTCTAGAAGGAGAAGCTTCTATGGTGAGGTGGCTTCCGAATGGTTTGGATCTTATTCTCTTTCATGATTTAGTGGGATCATCCTAACCTCCTCGCCTTATCCTCTTCAGCTTATAAAAGGAGAGGAACTCTCATGGAGAAAGTTAGTTGAATTTGGCTTGAGATTGTTAGCTTGGTTAGATTGGCTTTGAGATTTGCTTTGTAAAGATAGATTGTGAGTAGCTATTAGATCCATGGTCTCAAAATCCTTGGAGCAAGAAGTGTGTGGGAAGGAAGGAATCGTTAGAATGAACCTTACAACATCAAGGCATCCAATTGTAATCTCTCTTCCTATTATTATATAATACAGTGGTGTTTTTCTTTCCCATAAAATAATTCTCATTTTATTCTATGACTCCTTGATCACATGAATAGGTTTTCATTGAATAATTATTGTTGCTTTCATTTTGGTTGGTTTGTGTTTCATTGCAGGATCAATATCACAAGAGCACCAGAGCGAAGCAGGGACAAAAAAGACATATGGAAGCGATATTTAAGGTATGTCACTCATCCTTTCTTTGATGATAGATTCAATAATTAGAACCTAGGGAAAGCGCCATGTCTTGTCTTGTTTTGTCCTAGATCTAGGTGGATCTAGGGAGATTAGTTTATGTCCACATTTACCGATTTATCCAACAACAAAATTGGCGACTCCACTGGGGATCAAAATGTTTTCCTAGTTTGTCTTGATTTCTTGTTTTGATTGCTTGGTTTCTATTTTATGAGTCACTGGGAGATCTAGCTTGACTCTCTGACTGTTAAAATTCACTGGAAAACCTTCTTAATGTTTATTTTTTTTCATTTTTGTTTGATTTCCGTACCTTGCTTTAAGGAACAATGCGGCGACTTGGGATTTACGCAATCTACATGTTTAGACCAGTGCGTAAAATCCGCACCCTACCCATATTTAGCCTACAACGATCAAGGATTTATGGACTATGCTAGTCTTCCAGCCTGCGGAAATTGTGAAAAAAAATTGTTTTTTGGTGGTTTTCCCTACCGAGATCTGTGCCATGGTTCTGGGGTGATTTGTTGGTTCTGATTACAGGCTCCTTGACAAAATTTGAATCTTATTTTAGCCATATTTTCCTTATTTTTTCTTTTTTGGATTTTGAAAGATTTGGTCTCTTGATTTGAGTATCTTTCAGTTACAAACCATCATTTTTGTTTAGAATTGTTTAGTGAAAGAATACTTCTTTTTCTGAATAAATTGTGTTAAAAGAGAAACTTAGTTTGGGTTTTTTTTATCCGAAGTGATTTTCTATTTGTTTTAGTGTCTCTTTGAAACAAAAAATTGTAATTTCTTTCCTTATATTAAATTGGGGAATTCCTTGCATTTGAAGTAGCGAAATTCCATTATTCTTGGCATTTTTGGTCTTAAAGTCTAGGGGGGGGCATGAATCGTGCATTGGTGTACAACCTCTTTTTCTCACTTCTTGAGAATCTTGATATTGATGAGTTTAATATATTTTCGGACTTTGTGCATATGGGAATGACAAATGTTTTCTCCTTCTCATAGCATAGATTTCATCAAAATGAAAATATTGCATCTTCATCTCTTTGCATCACTTTCGATTTGGTCAAAACACCATATTGTCCACGCCATTTTCCTTTTGAGTAACAACAACCTTAAAAATAAAGCGCTTATAAAAATTGATTAGACATTTTTATATTTTCTGGTAGCAAACCTACATTATATTATTTGTAGGGCTTTGGAATAGGTGTGAAAGATAACTTTCCAAATATACAAACAAACATAGAATCTTGCGACGTTAGGGAGCGGTGAAATCCACTTATTACATTTTGTCCTGGGAAGCCCTTCTAACACAAAGGTCAATCATGAGGTCGCATTGAGACTGGAAATGTTACTCACCCTGCTTTGTTGGTCTTGGTGTAGAGATTGCGCATATTATGGGGGTCGCTTGAAGGTATACCCACAATGATGAGTGGAAGCCTTTCAAGCTGATTTCAGGCTAGATACTCTGCCCTTGCACGTGGATCGGACTGTTGATTGTTTTCCCAGGCATCATTGTAGTGATTGGTAACCTTAGTGGCCTATCTCCTTAGGGTATTTACACAAGGTAACTGTGGAGGGGCAAGTCTTCACGGTACCTGGAATCAATGTTGGCCAAACTCACTCGGGCTCCTTAGAGGGTATACCCACATTTATGTGTGGGATCTTGCACCAGGGTGTAATTCCATTAATCAAGTCATCAACGTAACGTTTCCACCCGCTCTATCTCATCCCCTTATTACTTTGTTCCCATGACGTTGGATTTCATCACCAACTAGTGTGCTCATTGTGAGAAGGTTTGGTTTGCTTGCTTGCTTAGTAGATTTTTTAGCGTGTGTTGTTTGTTTTCCCTAGAAGACTCTAGGTTGGTTTTGTTTTTAATGGCATCACTTCCTAGAATGACCAATGAGGGAACCCATTTTCCATGGGAACCTTTTGTTTTTCCTTCTTACGAAAACATTGGTCCTCCTCACATCGCTACTTTGAGATTTCCAGGTCTCACAATTGGATTACCGGTATGGTTGTTTTCCACTCAGGTAGTCCTGAATGCAGTTAGTGATTCATTTGTAAACAATTCCCCCCAAGAACATCAACCTCGTGTTGATCCTTTTCCTTCTTCACCAGTAATATCTTTTTCACCTTCTTCGCTTGCAAGGTCTTCTTCCATTTCATATTCTTCGTTGAGTGAAAGATCTGAAGCTAGTAACTCAGTGGATAAGAAGAAGAAGAAAAGGAAGAATAAGAAGAAGAAAAATAAAAAAAGGGTCTAAAATTCGAGCCAGTGTCGGACACGTTGGAAAGAAACCAGTTATTATTGATCGTGTTGGGAGTGTTGATGATGTCAAGATCACCCAAACAACCCATAAGCCCAAGTACCCTTGTAGGATTTATAAGGGTAGCCATCTTCTTAAGGATTTCCCTGGTCTATCCAAGGTTATAGAAGCATGGTCTACACAGCCTCGCCAACCCATGTTGCCAGCCTTTGAACAACATGTTGGTGACCTCCCGTCAACTAGTCAAAATACCCTTGGGAAGAAGAAAAGTAGAGTCAAGTTTCCTTGTAGGTTATGCGGATGGATTCATCAAACTCACCTTTTCCCTTGTATGGATGAAGCCTCAAAATTATTAGAAGACATGACTGTTTCATAGCCACAACTTCCAGCTGCTTATCGTAAGTTTTCTCTCAACCCACCTGTAGTTGATGGAATGATCAATCTGGTTCCCCCATCGGTTAGTCCGGTTGATCAAGTAGTCAATCTGGTCACATCCTTAGTTGAACCAGTTGACCAAGTGGTCACTCCAATCCCATATTCGGTCGATCCCACTCTCTCGTTAGAGAGTGCAACCCAAGCGATCGATTCATTTCTACCCGTTGACCCCATTCTCCCCTTGGAGAATGCAACCCAAGTGGTCGATCTGATCTCGTCATCAATAGATCCTACTCTACCTCTCAAGAGTAAACCTGATACTACTCACGTTTTTCTCGTTGATACAGAATCTACCGTGTCGAGGGGCATCCCTCCTTCTCACGCGAAACCCCCTCCAAGTAACAAGACCATCCTTTTTAATTGGGGTGTGCTAACTGGACCTCGTCTTCCCTCTCACATTCATTTCCAGATTACAGTACAGGTTTGTGTTCGAGATGTTCCTTAGATGTTGATATATGAAGGTGCGTCTGTTAGTATTTTTTCGTCTCTCGCTTGGCAAGCTTTGGGTTGTCCTCATCTTGCGCCAGTTACGCAAAATTTGTTAGCTTTCAACATAGGAACCAATCAACCTTTAGGGACCCTTCCTCAGTTTCCTATAAATTTGGGATGGAAAATTGTCTTTATTGATGTCATGGTAGTCCAAGACCCCTTGGATTTCGCTTTACTTCTTGGGAGGGATTATGTCTATGCCATGAAAGCTATTGTGTCCACTCTTTTTCATGTGATATATTTCCCTCACGATGGAAGAATTGTGACTATTGATCAACTTTCATTCATCGGTCCTGATTGGATTACCTCCATTAGTGGTTCTCATATGCAGACAGTATCACCCCTGCCAGAGGTAAATTATGTGGCGTTGTCTCCCATGCCTTCCACTGCTGATGACAATGACTTGGATCTGGTAGTTGATATGGTGACCTCTTCAGTAGGGATATTGGAGCCTGACCTCCTTACCCCTCTCGTGACCCTCGACATCTGTTCCTTCCAGAGAGTGTTTCTTCCATCAAATGAATATCTCTTGGAAGCCATGACCGAGTTTTGTAGCTTGACATGGTGTCCTTACAGAGAATTGTCCTATTGGAATTCATGATCAAGAAGAAGTTGAGCATGGTTTTCTGATTTCAAGCTCGTTAAAAAATGAAACTGATTCTGAGGATAGTTTTACGTCTCTATGGAAACCTCGTTAAAAAATGAAATTGAGGTTACGAGAATAGTTCATGTTTCTATGTCAAGCTCGTTAAAAAATGAAACAGAGGTCTAGGGATTGAACCTGGATTCTCGAGCATAGTTTTTCTTCTCTATGGCAAGCTTGATAAAAAATGAAATAGATTTGTTCCCCCTCTCTGTTTGATTCAAGTACTTCGTCTAGTATTGGAAGCTTCATTTCATCTACTTTTGTAGTTGAACGAAACGAAGTTTGGGGGGCAATACTTCCAGCCTCTAGACTTCATGCTAAAGTTGAGCCACTAGCTTCTTAAGATGAGGGATAAGTACCAACCATGTGTTGGGAAGTCGCAAGTATAGTTTCCTCTAGTTCAAGCATAGTTTTGTTTAGTTTTTAAGCTTGTGTAAAAATAAAATCTATCCCAAGCATAGTTTTGTTTTGTTTTAAAGCTTGCGTAAAAATGAAAACAATCCTGAGCTTAGTCTTTGTTCTTTCTCATGCTTGTAAATACATGAGAATAAGTTATCGAGCTTATTCTTTGTCCTTTATTGTGCTCGTAAGTACGTGAGAATGTAACCAAGTATACTTTTATCACTTTTTCGGACTCATAAAGGTTATACGAAAAAGGAAACCCCTAGAGTTCCCTTTAAGCTCTTTTTCGGACTCTCTAAACATGAAAATATTGCCGAGCGGTCTTATTATTTTCACGCTCGTTAAAGTATTAGAAATCACGTCTATTGAGTGATAGTTTATCTCTTTTTTGGTATCATGAGACTACTTTACGAAAAGGGAACTAAGATAGTTCTCTTTAAGTGTTTTTCAAACTCTCTAAACATGAAAAAACCCTGAGTTTTCTTTATTTGGACTCGTAAAACAAACATCGAAAGGCCCATATGGGACCGAACCACTCCTTCCTAGGGTTTGTTAAACATACTCTGAAGGACTCATTTGAAGGATGATCTTACATTACAATCATATGTTATCCTCCTCGAGCTTGTGTAAAAATAAAGAGGTACTTGCCAGAAATGGTGGGGGGGAATTTGGGAAAGAAATGTGTCTAAACTTGTATTCCATGGAAGAGTCACTTTTGAACATGACACCCTTTTCACTCACCTTGTGTATAGGTTGGAATATTCACTTGTCTCTTGATCATACTCCTTTATAAGATTACAAATTGGTCTGTGATCCCTATTGTTGAGTTAGTTTTTCCAAGACATTTGTCGTGTCGTCAATATGTTCAAAGAGAAGTCTAAACCGGAAAGCCTTCTATTGTGTCGGCCATGTCTACAGTATTTAAGCCTTCTATTGTATCGATCATCCCTGAGTCAATCCTAAATCACTTGTTACTCTGATCTACATCAAATCTTATTACCCATTTCATTTCATTGATGTGGGATACATTAAGGCCCTCCTGTGATGAGTCTTTTCCTGTCGACTTCAACTTATCATCCAGGAATTAGACTTAGAAACTAATTGGTACCTTGGAACTTGCATGCCTCAATGGCAGGTTTCCTCGCTTTCGACAATGGGTTTTCATTATTGACCCTTGATCAGGAGATTTCGCCAAGTGTTCGACTTCAGCTCATTAATTAGCATTCATTGGATTGTACTAGTGTACCTTGGGAGTCATTGACATTAATAGTGATTTCCCTCACACTTGTTAGTGATTCTCATCATTGACCGGTAATCAAGTCGTTTCTATCATGTTCGACTTTAGCACCTGTAATCACATGGATAGATTCGTACTATAGAGTGGTGGAGATGAAGACCCTAAATATTTTTTCATAGATTCAGGTTGCGTTGGATTATATTTAGTTTGTATTGTTTCATATATCCACATTGTATGTCTCGTGGCTATGCTCAAATTTGAGTCTTTAACACATATATCCACAGTGTATTTTTGGTGGCTATGTTCAGATTTGAGTCATAATGTTATGGATCCACAGTGTATGTTTGATGGCCATAACCTATATTACTTGACATGGATCTTTTCATGTTGGCATTTATGCTTTGATTCACTTGTATTCTGAGTATGGGAATGCCTACCTCAGTGATGATATATTGCTGTATTGTATTTCCTTGTTTGTTGGCAGGTTTCCAACCGACTATTCTTTGTTCCCTACACACACTCGACAAAGTATTTCAGCTATCACTATTTTCTAACTTCATACTTTGGGGGGATCTCTGTTACACATTATTTTCGTCACCACTATGACCATTAATGATGTAAACCTATATGTTTCCTTCAGAGGGGTCAGTAGTTTGAACTCCTAAAGAAAGAAGAGAGAAGAACTTTTCGTGAGAGAAGAAGTTTTGTTTTCCTCTGTAAAAACCATATTTTGGAGGATTTCCGCAAGCTCCTATATATGCAGGGTGCGAAAATGCCTAATTTCCGCACCTTTCTCTATAGCTAGGGTGCAGAGTTTCCGCAGGCTTCACTATAGCTAGGGTGCGGCGGCCTTCTTACGTGGGAAAAATGAGCATCTTCTCGATGCATCTAGAAGGAGAAGCTTCTATGGTGAGGTGGCTTCCAAATGGTTTGGATATTACTCGCTTTCATGATTTAGTGGGATCATCCTAACCTCCTCACCTTATCCTCTTTAGCTTATAAAAGGAGAGGAACTCTCATGGAGAAAGTTAGTTGAATTTGGCTTGAGATTGTTAGCTTGGTTAGATTGGCTTTGTTAGCTTGGTTAGATTGGATTTGAGATTTTCTTTGTCAAGATAGATTGTGAGTAGCTATCAGATCCATGGTCTCAGAATCCTTGGAGAAAGAAGTGTGTGGGAAGCAAGGAATTGTTGGAAGGAACCTTATGACATCAAGGCATCCGGTTGTAATCTCTCTTCCTATTATTATATAATACAGTTGCATGTTTCTTTCCCATAAAATCATTCCCATTTTGTTGTATGACTCCTTGATCACATGCATAGGTTTTCATTGAATATATTATTGTTGCTTTCATTTTGGTTGGTTTTTGTTTCATTGCAGGATCAATATCACAAGAGCAATGGAGAGAAGCAGGGAAAACAAAGACATAAGAAAGCGATATTTAAGGTATGTCACTCATCCTTTCTGTTAAGAACCAAATATCAATATATCATAGAAAAATATCATAATAAGTACTCAATGCCTTGAAAAAGAGATAATTTCATATAATAAGCCTCTTCGAGGGGGCAGCCTCCTTTTACCACACATAAATGTTCAAGTACAAGATGATTCCAAATGAAAATGTCTCCTTGGTATATATAGGAGACTAGGAGGTATAATTACAACTAATGGAATAAAGCCGACATAAATAAAATAA
>ML811012.1:57480-75257 GCA_009831015.1 Picea engelmannii
TGATTTTAAAACCCTAGGTGACAAGCACACAAGTAGGTCCTTGTCATATGTCCCCTTAGAGAGAAATATTCAGCCATTGAAGGAGGAAGATAGAGCCTAGCCTTTGCTACACTCATCTAACTTTTTCCCTTAAGATAGTTTTTTATTTCAAAGGTTAAAAGGAGGGTGACGTCCTAGACCTAGGGTCGTCCATCTTTTAGGGTTTAGTGATAGAGCCTTGTCTTTACAACACTCTCCCTCATTAAATCCTCTTGTTTTAACCCTTTTCTTATGCTAACCATTTTCCAAGTTTGACCTCAAGAAGGAGGAAAGAGCACGAGGACTTTCTTAAGCAACACCGGAGTGAGCCTCTTTCCCCTAGGGTTTTGATTCTAGCGCCCTTCCATTGCAGCACTCTAGAACCCTTCCCTCTCATCTTTAGCCTGTTGCCTCTTCAATCTTGTGTCCTCTCCTTTATTGACTCCATATACCCTTAGGCATTGATCTTAGGCACACAACGTTGAGGTCATAGTGTCCAAAACCACTCTCAAAATTTTGAATTTTGAAACCCTAACTAACAAACTAACCTAGATAAGGCTGACGTCACCCTTGAATAATCCATCTTGACGCAGCCATTTTTAATGATAAGCAATTGAATGATGATTTAAAGCATTTGTTGAGTAAATTGTTGGTTGGATACATTGTTAGCTTCATCATCTTGATAATTATTGATGAATTGATGCTTTTGCCATAGCTAATTGATAAAACGTTGACTTCATTGGTATCTATTTTTTTACATTACTTATTAATTAATAGCAAAAATTCATTGAAAGTACTAACCCATTGAGTTATAGCCTACATATATATTGTATTATTGTTGTCTTGTTTCGGGCAGGTGTTTTCATTTGGGCATACACTTCTTTATTGGTTGATTAGCCGGAATGTCTGACCTTGGTGGTAACCTATGAGAGGGAAACTTTAATCTTGACTTTATACCTTTGCCTCCTCAAAACCCTAGGTTACCAAGGACGTCTCCCCTGGGTTAACCTCCCTAAACAGAAAGAACCTCCCCATTGAGGTGACATTGGGTGGGGAAGGTTCTTGTTACGCCAGTTTGGCCTCAATTCTCTAGCCATTTGACCTAGCTACAAACTGTGTGATAACATTTTGGCGTTGCTTCCAGAGACACTGAGTCAATTCTCCTCAGAAAACAAACCTTTTTGGTAAGCCTTGCCTCAGATCCTTATCTTACAAAGATTACCTGGCAACTGCACTAGGGTGTTTTCCCTTTTATTTGATGATTTCAAGCAAATCATTTGGCGACTGCACAAATAGCTAATGACAACTTGTAGTGGGCGTCAGTATATACCTTCATCTACTACTATGACCTCCACAAATCCTATCACCCCTGTAAGTTCTCCCAAATGGTCTCATAAAGAACTCATTGGTTCTTTAAGATTACCTAACACCCAAGGGGGGTTACATGATCTACCCAAGAAGGTCGAGTCCTGGATACCTAAGTTTTTAGGGGAAGATGGATCCTATGGAAACTCTCATTGGACCGACTTCTGTGATGCATTCCATTTTCACCAATCCGGACAAGAAAACCCTGATGTCTTTTTAAGGGTCTTTGTGAGCTCACTCACCGGAAGTGCCAGAAGATGGATTAAGAAACTCTCGAAAGGAAGCATCAAAACCCCTGAAGATATTGAACAAGCCTTCAAGAAAGATTGGTGTGAAGAAGAAAGCATGGATTCCCTTTACTCTCAATACAATAATATTTGCAAAGCCTCTAGCGAGGGCATTAGGGATTTCAATGATAGGTTCAACCTTCTACTCAAGACGATCAGGCCTAGTTTCTCAGAAGAAGTTGTCCTCCAACACTACTTGAACTCGTTGGAAGGAGTTTTGCAGTTTACTCTCAAAGATCGGTCACCCTCGACTCTAGAAGAAGCATAAGATTTTTCTTGCCAGATTGAGAAGAACCTTGAGTTCAAAGACTACATCTATCAAGTCAATCTCTCACACAATAATGACCCCAGGGAATCTAGTGACGAGGATGTCACTAAAGCTGAGCTCAAGTTCCCAGAGATTCTTGAAGTAAAACTCATGCATCCCAAAAGGAAGTGGAACGCAGCTTTCTCAAACACAAGCAATGTTCTAAATGTCTCAAGACAACATGAACCATCTGAGGATTCAGGCATGGCCACTCACAAAAAACCTAACTTTGAAGATTCCTTGTTTTTCTTGAACACACCGATGTTAGAATATCAAGATATGAGTGAAGCCGATAGGTCTGAAGAAACTGATCCAAGCACTAGTATGTCGTGTATCCTGCAAAGGGTTAAAAGGATTCATGAAATGTTGAAAATTTCTTTTCTAAAAAGACGAGACTCAGATAACCAATTACCTTTTAAGGGGATTCCCACACTATTACATATTGGTCATTCTGAGAAGGATGAATAAACACCCTTTTCAGTGGATCCATACTTGTTTCAAGATTGTCCCACTTTTCCCTTGACATGAGAAGACACAGATTGGGGTGATTATCCTGATGATGCCTCTGATACCTCGAAAGATTCAGATGAAGATGGCTATCCAATACAGAGAATAAGTAATTTCGTCGATTGGAGAAAAGATGTTTTCAAAGACATAAAAGTTTCAAGTGCCATCGTTGTGGATGAAAACCCTTGGTGTTTTCAATGCAGTGAAGCACATTGGGAACATGAGTGTCCTTGCAGTAGTGGTGGCCATCAACAAGTAAACAATATAGACTACTCCATTGAAGACCCTCAAATAAATATCACCACTGAAGAGCATCAAGAGGCCTTCAAATAAGTAGCCAGGTTAGCCAGGATGGAGGTAATAAACAAACTAGACCAGGAATCAAAAGAAAAGCTAAAGAAACAAGAGTTCCAGGTGTATAGAAAGAAGAATTTTGACCACCTTCCACTGACCAAACAAAAAAACCACATGTGGATGTAATATTTCCTAAAAAATCCAATACTGAAAGGGTTAACCTGAATTTTTACCTTGAAGGGGCATTATCCAAGATGTTTGTAACCATCCCTTTGAGAGAATTCATCAAGGTACCATCTATCAAAGAGCCATTTGACAACTTTTTCCAAGGATCAGATGGACCATTGAAAGATGGAACTATTGGTCGTATCCAAAATGTACCTGTAAATAAAACTTATGTGCAAAAGCCCAGTGATTCCATCAAAGATGACAAAGCACATGACAAAACCGGGCTGACTCCTCATAGATATTCTATAGAAGATACGCCTTTTGCAAAGGAGGAAAATTCGAGTCAGATTAAATAGCCCACGAAAGAAGAATACCAACAACTTATGGACGAGCTCAAAGCTCAAGAATCAGAGACTGCAAAAATACTAAAGAAGGTGGAAGATGATGTACAGATCCATCCTTCACAGCAGCAAATCTTTATAGCAGAATCCCACCCACCTCCCTCTACACAATACTCCAGGATTATTCAAGGAACAACTAATTTCAGAGTCAAAGAATACAAGGACGAAGACATGGTTTGGATGTGGGATGCCAATAAAGGGAATCCTACTAATATCAAAGGAAACAATCATTTTTGGCTTGGCCCTTTTAAGGTCAGAAGAAAGTCAGTTAATGACTCATATTACCTGTCTACACTGCAAGGAAGAAGGTGCACAGTGCCCATCAGCAGGCACCTCCTCAAACCCCACCAGAGTGGGGTAACCTGACTCCACAGGTAAGTATAGGTAGGTAGGCATCTTTCATGTATTATACCATTTTCAATTCATGTTAGTTTGCTTCCTCACTTGCATATTGATTAATTTATTTCATTCATATACATATATTATATTTGTGGGGTGGAAATACCACCCCACCTTTGTTATTGATCCCCTTTTCGAGTCTGAGCAGGTCTGCAAGTTTATGCTAGAGATGTTGAGGTTCTCATGCGCTCTACAGTGAACACATGTCCCCGAGTTGGAGCCAGATGTTATACCCAATTTCTAGGGATAACTAGGAGATCATGTCTCGAGGCCCATAGGTCCTAGACATGGAGTACTGAGAACAAGATTGACCTGAGCATGACCCTGGAGGGCCCATCTTTCTTCTTCTTCATCAGACTTGTCTTGTCAATAGAAACAATGTCCATCACCTTCGGCTTGGACTTGTATCGGAGAAGACTCTTGCTCCATGAGGTAATTGGTCCAGGTATCATGGTATGTTTCATATTTGATCATTATAACCTTCATATATATGCATCAAATTCCTTTCATTTCTTACGACTGCTTGGATCTTACATTAACCCACTTGACCATGGTTGGGGGGATTGACAAGGTACCCTAGCAATCTTGTACCCATAGGTTTTGGTTAGCCACCAAGGGGGGTTTTGAAGGGCCATCGTCCGCTCCCATCATATCATCACTCTTACATCTTATCTCCCATTCATCTATCCCATTCCCCTAGTCCAGGCATTAGGATGACCTGTTTGTGGGGTTACACCTTATCTCGTGATAAGAAGGGGCTAAAGGCCCAGTAGGTAAAAGTAGTTGGTAAGAGATAAAAACCATAAAAAAAAAACCTAGAGATGCCTCACCCAGGGATCCCCAAGAAGGCAATAAAAAACCTCTTAGCAAGAAACAAGAGGGACCCGAAGAAAAATGATAAAACAAGACCTAGCCAAGAGGATGGGGGGTCTCATCATGAGCTATTCCATTATGTTCATGGGTACCTATTAGTATAAAATTTCCATTATCTGGTTACCATGCCAGGGTAGTGACCTTTGGTTGCATGGCCAAGGGAAAGGGGGTCTCATCATGAGCCAGCCTTATCATATCTGTGAAAGTACTTGTGGGTAACACTATCAGCTCTGGTCACCACGCCAAGGCAGTGTCCTCTAGTTAGACCTTGAAATAAAAAAAATAAAAAATCAATAAAGAAAAGAAAGAATAAAGGCAGTAAGGGCTTGGAAAGAATTGCATCCATGACGGGTACATCTCACTTTCTACAAAGGCACCCACAGGTAATATCACCTTTCTCTTTCACTCTACATGTATGTCTAGACATCCTTTGACCACACCACCTCGTGTTACATGGCTTGGATGATATCCTCTGGAAACTTTCCTTTTCTTATGGATGCTGGCCCAATAGGGCATTTTGTCTTTTTCTTCAGCTTTGTATAGTAGTTCATTGTAATGTCTTTGAGCTATTGGATGATATGTTAGGGGTTTTATGCATGCATTTGATCAAATTAATGATGAAATATGATTGACATTGCTATGATCCCTATGACTAATGAGCCCATGGAGGGCAAAGTTTTTGATGTGCAGGATCATGCCCGATGGATAGGTACCAGTTGGACTGGTACACATGGGGAGATGATTAGTTTGGACCTCCATGTGGCTGAAGAGCCCATCAGATGGTTGTTGGGACCCCATCAGGGGCAGAGACAGGACAGTGATTGGTCGAACCTTTGCACAAGAGAAGAAGGAGGACGTTTTCATCCAGGACGTCTTGGTTGAGCCCAACCCAGGGGGGTTGACCCATTGCAGGTGGAACGTGCCCCTTTTGATGCCCGAAGACATCATCTAGGAGCCATGATGTCACCTCCAGTGTATGGCATCTTGATAGAGCATTTTGGCACGTGTGGCAGAGTTTGGAGGCCGAAGGAGGGCCAACGTTTGTCATATTGTGTTGCATATTTCCCTAAAAAGGGCCAACATCTCCCTCAGAGGGGCTTGATGTTCTGTTTATTGCTCATTTAGGGTTTTATTTGACAGTTTAATGTAAAAACAGTATGATTTGGGTTATTATCCTTGTCAGTTATTTTTAATGACCTAATTTTTAATTAAAGGTCATGAGATGCTATATATTGAGGGTGTTTTTCCCTCATTTGAACATAACACAATCACTCACACTTGTGAGGTCTGATTTTTGCACCCTTATTGGATATTTGGTCTTTAAAATTGAGGCGCACTTGTTGATGGGAGGCTTTTCTTGGCATATTATGGAATTTCTCTTGAGGAAGGTTTACAACTAGGGTTTGGACATGCTTTTCTTCATGATATGTAAGTATTTTTCCTGCAAAACTTCTTGATTGAATGGTTGTAGGTTAGCAATTCTTGCATTTATTATAAAATTGTTGATTTTAAAACCCTAGGTGACAAGCACACAAGTAGGTCCTTTTCATATGTCCCCTTAGAGAGAAATATTCATCCATTGAAGGAGGAAGATAGATCCTAGACTTTGCTACACTCATCTAACTTTTTCCCTTAAGATAGTTTTTTATTTCAAAGGTTAAAAGGAGGGTGACGTCCTAGGCCTAGGTTATCTACACCTAGGGCCATCCATATTTTAGGGTTTAGTGATAGAGCCTTGTCTTTACAACACTCTCCCTCATTAAATCCTCTTGTTTTAACCCTTTTCTTATGCTATCCATTTGCCAAGTTTGACCTAAAGAAGGAGGAAAGAGCACGAGGCCTTGCTTAAGCAACACCAGAGTGAGCCTTTTTCCCCTAGGGTTTTGATTCTAGGGCCCTGCCATTGCAGCACTCTAGAACCCTTCCCTCTCGTCTTTAGCCTATTACCCCTTCAATCTTGTGTCCTCTCCTTTATTGACTCCATATACCCTTAGGCACTGATCTTAGGCACACAACATTGAGGTCATAGTGTCCAAAACCACTCTCAAAACTTTGAATTTTGAAACCCTAACTAACAAACTATCCCAAATAAGGCTGACGTCACCCTTGAATAATCCATCTTGACGCATCCATTTTTAATGATAAGCAATTGAATGATGATTTAAAGCATTTGTTGAGTAAAGTGTTGGTTGGATACATTGTTAGCTTCATCATATTGATAATTATTGATGAATTGATGCTTTTGCCATAACTAATTGATAAAACGTTGACTTCATTGGTATCTATTGTTTTACATTGCTTATTAATTAATAGCAGATAGTCAATGAAAGTACTAACCCATTGAGTTATAGCCTGCATATATACTGTATTATTGTTGTCTTGTTTCGGGCAGGTGTTTTCATTTGGGAATACACTTCTTTATTGGCTGATTAGCCGGACTGTCTGACCTTGGTGGTAACCTGTGAGAGGAAAACTTTAATGTTGACTTTATACCTTTGCCTCCTCAAAAACCTAGGTTACCAGGGACGTCTCCCTTGGGTTAACCTCCCTAAACAGAAAGAACCTCCCCATTGAGGTGATATTGGGTGGGGAAGGTTCATGTTACACCAATTTGGCCTCAATTCTCTAGCCATTTAACCTAGCTACAAACTGTGTGATAACATGGCCTAGCCTAGTTATGTGAAAAGTCCTAATAGGTTATTCATTAAATTAAATTAAAATATAATAATTTAAAAAAATAATAAAAATGACATTATTCAACTAATAAATTATATTAACTCTTCATTTTGTGTCCCATCATCCCATGTGAATGTAAGAGTTTTCATTAAATTAAATTAAATTAAAATATAATAATTTAAAACAATAAAAATCACTTTATTCAACTAATAAATTATATTAACACTTCATTTTGTGTCCCATCATCCCATGTGAAGTTTTCATTAAATTAAATTAAAATATAATAATTTAAAATAATAAAAATCACATTATTCAACTAATAAATTATATTAATGCTTCATTTTATGTCCCATCATCCCATGTGAATGTAAGTGTTTTGTGTCATCTGCACATGTGCTTATTTTATATATATATATGACCTTCGAATTCACAAGGTTCAATAACTGGACTGGTTTAGTCTCATGGTTAAATTTTGTTCACATTGGCATATTTTTACTATTGCCCAGTGTAACACCTCGGTTTTGAACCTTCATTTTAAATAATGTATTGTTACAATGCTGAGAGGCCAGAGTGCCTAAACAATTATTAAAAGGCCAATCTGCCTAAGAAATGTAATGTTTTGATCATTATTAATAATAAACAAATATTTGGTTGCTAGACGGACAAGGACTAGAGTTATAGGGGGTTATGATTCCACAAGAGAGGGGGCTTGAGGGGCTCAATGTTATTTCCTATTCTATTTACCCTTTTTGTCTAAGAGAAGGGATCAGTTACGTGAGCTTCTTGGGGGGGGTAGGAGGTTCTTGATTCCCCATGAAATACTTAAACGCGCCCCTGGACTGTTGGGGGGGTTGGTTGATAGCTCGTTCACTCATTTTCTCGTTCGCTCCTTCATCCGTTCATGCGTTCATTCATCCTGTCCTTACCTATCACTCATTGATCCATCCTCACCCACGTCTTGTCTTGGGAAAGGGAAATGAAATACCAAATATTATCCATGGTAGTGTTTGTTGTAGTGGTCGTTGGTGTAATCCAGCCATGACTTGAGGCCTACATGTCTAAGATGTGTTGGCCTGTGTCCAGCGTTGTTCATAGCTACGAGTCCTGAGATTTCGAGCATTGAGATTCTAGACCAGTTTCCATGGATCCCAAAATAAGGAGAAGGATTGCCTGAGGGACTGCATGGCAGAGAAGGGTGGAGATCCATTCTCTTGGGTGGTGCAGGATGGGTAGAAGAGAGTTGAGTACTTGGATTTCTGTGAGTGCTAGAAAAGCCTGTGAGAGCTTGAGTGTTGACTAGTTTGGGGAAGCCAAGTAACATTCTGGAACTGTCCTTATGGATTCATAGCCATGGCTCGGGGGTGACACTGTTGTTGATATTTGGAGCAATAGTGTCTACGGTTGGGTGGAACATCCTTGGTCTACAGCTAGTTGGTGTCATATGTATAAAGATAAGTGGTCTATGTTATGGTATTATTTACTTGTATATGAATGTATTCCGTTGTGTATTTATTTATCGTTTAATTGAATCTTTAGAATGTGCATGTTTGTTGGTTATTGTTGTGCATGTCGTTAAATATTTTCTTTTATGCATTCTTATTAATTTAAAAGGTATCGATAAGAGAAAGAAGTCCAAGGGTGGGATTGAAGGTGGCACACCCTAGCCTGTCGGTTTCCGAGGTGTGTTACATATTGGTATCAGAGCTTCTGGTTGAAACATTGGGTTGGTATGGGTCGGGTCTATTGGTCAGAGTCTCATGGTTGAGATCGAATTATGACCGTGAATTTGAAAATCTCAGGAGGAATGGCATTGCAGAATCTACGCAAGAGTTAGAAAATCAGAGATCCTTGTAAGGGTTCGAAGGATCATGACCGTCCCCTTCAAGTTCGAGAGCGATCACCACTGTTGGATCAAGAGAGATCCGGGATCATTGGATCGGAGGGAAGGTGAACAAGGTTCATCCGATGAAAGTGAAGCAAAGGTTAAGTCACAACCATTAAATCTCATTGGAGAGAGATTGACAGCCAGGAGGCATTGTGAGGAACCAAGTTGCACGGGAGTTAATTCCCCAAGGTGGTCCTGCAATCCAAACCACGGTTTCACCGAGGGGTTATTTTTCAGCGTTAGAAGAATTGTGGGGCAAAAGGCGGGTTACTCCAAACCACTGATGTGTGCCCCCACAAATTGAAAGGCATTAAGTGATGTGACATGTTAGTGCTCGAACATCGAAACTCCGAAGAGCCGAAGTAGATCCAGACCATTGATCGAAGTGGACATGTGGCAGTAGATCCTACACTCCAGCAGATAACCACTTCAGAAGAAAGACGGATGAAAAAATCCATAACTCCCGAAGGCCTGAAGCCCGAAGTTTATCTGGACCGTCCATCAAAAAGGACACGGGGCACCAAATCTCTCACTTCGGAGACTTAGTACTCCATAAGGTTTTGCAAAGAGAAGCACTAGGGAAAGAATTACTTGAAGTCCCAAAGTAATTGAGGACCGTTGATCTCAAATCAACAGGAAACGTTGATCTTTGCAGCAGTATCTCCCGAAGTCTGGGGTTAATACAGACTGTCCAATAATAGAGACACATGTCGGCAGATTGGCTAGTTTGGGATAATTGGAAGTGTGATAGTGTGGAAACTCCTAAAGCCTGAAGTCCTGAAGCTCGAAGAGAGGAAGTGGTGGAGCACAATGATGTCACTTGGATGCGATGTGGACCCCAAAATTCCTAAGTGTCGTGGCTTGCAGACGTCACCTGGGATGATATGGACACATGGGATGTGTGCCACGTGTCAGTGAGTTTGTAACATGTGGAGGATTGAAATGTTAATTAGAACATGACATGTGTCACCCACCTTATTAGGACACGTGGTGATAGATCATTCAGTTCAGAGACTGGGCGCACTAGAGGAAAAATATGTGACAGTTGGCGTTGGGTCAAGAAATCCCAAAGAGCCGAAGCAATTCACAACCATTGATATGTGAGAGACACGCGTTGAAAGACCGTCGACTTTGGGTGAAAGAACTCTGGGAGAAAGTGAAGGTGGGTATTTTGAAACTCCTAAAGCTTTAAGAGTTGAAGTGATTCATAGTCGTTGATCTATGGGAGGACACGCATCGACAGATCGTGAACTCCGGGTAAAATCATCTCAGGAGGAATCAAGCGAGGGAAGTTGAGACTTTCGAAGGCCATATTTTTGAAGTGGTTCTCGATTGTTGATCACAAAAAAGGATGAGGACCATTGATCTATTCCTGGTTGAAGGTTCCAAAGTTGTGAAGTGTCGGGAAGTATTTGGCCGTGGGTTCGAGCCGTGGTCACTTGGGGAAGTGGTTTGAAGGGAGTACTTGTGTAGAATTAAATTTTGTATCAGCTAAGGCAGAACATGGAAGTGTTATACGATGTAGATAAATATGTATATGTTCTTCATGAATTGAGAAGAAAAAGGACCTATGACATGGTTTGGAAAATTTTGTTTATCATATGCATAATTCTAACAAAATGGTCACTTGCACATTTTGCAAAATTAAGGGGTTTAAACACATCATCTCAAAATGTGTATTGAAGAAATGGAAGAAGGCGAGGGAGCCTCCATCCATGATAAGGAGGCCAAAGGCCATAATACTAGAGTTGGTAATGCAGAGACAAATTCCAATGGACGCGAGGAAAGAGGAGAGAAGGAAACATTATTAGAAACTGTAAGAAGCCTGAAAATAGAAGTGCAGAGCTACAAAGTAGACAATGAGAGACTGATGAGAGAGAAAAGTTAGATAAATACTCGAGTGTTGCAGATATTAAATCAGTTTCAGAGGCAAATGAAGAAGATATCAAACTCAAAACAAGAGGAAGAAGGTAGGTTTCGTGAAAGAAGAGAGGATCGTGGAAGAGCTAGTTATTCGACAAGTTCCCGCAGAGCTCATAGGCACCACTCACTTCCTGAATCAGAAAGAAATTTTTATGCATCAGAAGATCCAATAAAAAGTCCATAGGTGTCTCTTGTTAGGCACTAGAGAAGGAGACAGGAAGTGGATAGTTTGCAAGGAGAGATGAGGAATCTTAAGCCACCCTCCTTTGATGGTGAAAGAGAAAGGGAAGATGACGTTGAAGCATGGTTTCTTGGACTCAAGAAATATTTTCAATTGCATAACTATTCATCAAACCTGGAAGCCAGGATTTCCACCTACCATTTGCACGGGAAAGTTGCAATGTGGTGGGATCAACTGAAGAAAGTTGAACATATTAATGAGAATAGGATCACTTGGAAGAAGTTCAAGAAGTACTTCCAGAAGGAGTACCTGTCAGAGCATTTCTATGACAAGAAAATGGAGGAGTTCCTTGAACTCAGGTTGGGAAGCATGACTATGGAAGAATATGAGAAGAAATTATTGGGATTGTTAAAATACGTTGGTTTTATAAACGATGAAAAGGTAAAGATACAAAGGTTTTGGGTGGATTGTCAACCTTTTATAAAGAAAAGATTAGGTATGATGAGCCCAAGACCTTGACTGAGGCCATCAGGAAGGCTAAATACCTGTATGAGAAAGGACATGGAAGAGAATCCCTGCAGAAATCTGTTGACGGACAAAATTGACAAGCCGTCAACTGGAAGAACAAGTCCAGTCTGGGGTTGTGTAAATAACCCAAGTCATTTGGTGTGGCCTGTTCCGACGGGTTTAATGGCTCCATTAGCCAATCTAAAGTCCTAAAATAAAGAAAGGGAATAAACTAACTAATGTTAAAACTATAATATATACATATACTCTAATATAATTATTATAACTATTGTAAATGAATTTAAGCAGAGAAAGAAAACATAAAAAAAATATCACTAATGGACAGAATTTACAGGTTGCAAGTTTTAATGGAAACTTACTAAATCAATGTAAATATGATTGTTTTTGAGAAGCAGATAAATAAAGCACATTTGAATATTTTATGTTTTCTTTTTATAAATCTAACAAAACTTGAATTAACTAAGTTATGAAACAAAGATGTACAAATGGTCAAAGTCGATCTAAACTTTTGTGTTTCACTAATACATAAAATGATAGAAATTAGAAGAAGAAAAGATAACCTGATATTAGTTTTTTAAATGTGTCTGAGCCTCTGTGCGAACAAGAGAATCCAACTACGCTGCCTTCTGAAAGAAATCTGTAGTAGGTGTATACTAAAATTTTCTTGAATAAATTCAAGAAACGTATTGGCAGCCAAAGTTTAATAACAAAATATTGAACACATGTGATATTGTAATCTTATGATTACGAATGATTACAATTAGAGAAATATGTTGAAATTACTAAGGCAACTGAGAGGCGGGGGGTGAATCAGTTGTTATTGTGCTTAAACAATATTAAGTCTATTAAGCCATTTTTAATCTTTCATCAAGTGACCATCAATAATATACATAATATGAACAACATAAATAATGAGCATCAATCACACATAAGATATACACAGAGACAGATTTTCACGAGGAAACCCATAAAGGGAGAAAACCTCTTCTTCCTCGAAATGATAGGCAGTCTTTTAAGTTTTTTACATCATCTATGTTTGAGCACAAACTCAAAGTGAGGCTACTACCTCTGTTTTACAAGCTCCAACTTGTTGAGAGCACCAACTCTCTAGTTTCTCTAGCACCGACTAGAAGGAAGCACCAAATCCCTGAGTGTTCCAGCACCGACTGGATGGAATCACCTACTTCCACTTATACAAGCACCAACTTGTTTGAGAGCACCAACTCTTTGGTTTCTCTAGCACCCACTAGAAGGAAGCACCAACTCCCTGAGTGTTCCAGCACAAAAATGGATGGAAGCACCTACTTCCACTTATACAAGCACCAACTTGCATATAGAAAAATATGTGTTTTCCCAAGAACCACCCTGCCACCCTATTTTCTAGCTACAACTCCCAATATTCAAGCACCAAATCGAATATCATAGGACCACAGTCCTCCCTAGCACCACCCTACCTCCCAGCTTATAAATAAATGATTGAATAACCAACAAAACAGATAGATCGATTCTTACCACTTCTTCTTTGTTCTGTAAATCTGGTCTGCTTCTAATTGTTCTGCAATTCTTCTCTTCCACTGTCTGTTCTGCAGTTCTGATCTGCTTCAAGTTGTTCTGCAATTCTTCTCTTGCTTCTATCTATTCCTCATCTGTTACTAATCTCTGAGTTTTATCTCACACTGTGTATATTGTTGGTCTCACACTGCGCATACTGTAATTTTCTCTTTCTTACAGTTCAACTCATTTTTCATTCAGAACGACCAACACCACACAATCACTGCGTGTTTCTTTTTATATTCTACAACCCCTTCGGTTACCCCTCAAATCCCTAAAAAAATGCTTCATCAACTGAAACGCCAACCATCCAAGAACCATGATTCAGTTCTACTAACTGAATCGTAACTGAACAATTAATCGTGAAGAGAAACAATAACCCTTCGATCAGATTTCCAAGTATCCAACACCGTTGGATTACAAGCACGGGGTCTCACGTTGATTTCGCCATTTCTCATTTCGGTATTTCGGCATTTCAGCATTCCTGTGGTGACGAGTCTCAACACTCCAAGTCACAATCCCCGAAATGGAGCCAGATCAACGGTCCACAGAACTTCATAATTTGATCCATTCTTTTCTTAATCGAACGACTGACGAGATTTCGATGTTTTTCCCTTCGAGTCATCGTGACTCCAACATTATAAAATTCATGATCACAAAATCTCCGAAGTGATCGGACGGTTTACATAACCTATTGAGATGGACGTTTAATGAGATTTCGGAGTTTTTCCTTTCGGGTTTTCGAGATTCACAATAGTCCCTTTTAGCATTTTGGAGTTCAAGACTTTGTGATGGTGGAGTTTCTGCTTGCTATGTAAAACCCCGAAATAGAAAGTTTCAATGTGACATAAACTTGCTGACGTCACATGTGGATTGACACGTGCTGAATAGTTTCCACGTGTCACTCTGATTCGTGACTTACATGTGCCTGAAATGTTGAATCAACTTGACACTTGTCATTGCTTGATTGTGCCACATGTCCTTAGTTGACGTGGTTTGTTGACATGGTTTGTTGATGTGACTGATTCAAGATTTCAAGGTTCGCTACTTAAAAGGTTAAAGTTCCTTTGATCTTTGATTTCCCGGTCTGTGAAACTCCAAAATGGAGTCTTTGACATGCTCTGATCTTTCGCATTTCGTGATTTCATCATTCTTGTCGTGAGTGTCCTTGACACCTCCAACTCTCGGTATCTGAAACTCCGAAAGGGAGATTAAGTCGTGGTTTCGCATTTCGTGATTTCATCATTCTTATCGTGAGTTTCCTTGACACCTTCAACTCCCAGTATCTGAAACTCTGAAATGGATATTAAGTTGTGGTTTTTCATTTCGCGATTTTCTACCGTGAGTTGATTCCTTGACTCTTGGAGTTTACGCTTCTAATCTTTCCATGCAATCATCTTTGCGCTACTGGTCTTGCCACTTGCTCTTGTTCATCATCGTCGGGCTGAGCTTGCCATCAATGACAAACAAATACTCTACCTTTTTTCTGCCCGTAATAAATATGCCAACAATCTCCCCCTTTGGCATTGATGGCAACCTTGTAGACACTACTCATAGCATTCTTACCATTACACTTTCTCCCCCTTTGGCATTGATCGCAACCTTGTAGACACTACTCATAGCATTCTTACCATTACACTTTCTCCCCCTTTGACATCAATGTCAAAGAAGTAACACGCTCCCCCTGAGCTATTGCAGTACATACTTCCCCTGTCAACTATGAGCAACTTAGAAATACAACATATATTCAAATAAGTACTCCCCCTGATCAGGCGAACAGATTAGACGAAAGAAGTTATAACCCCCAACTTTTGAGATATACAAAAGGGATCTTTGCTAACGGTTTAGTAAAGATATCAGCTATCTGTTCTATGGAAGGAATATAATTCACTTGAACAATTCTGTTTGTAACTTGTTCTTTGAGAAAATGGTATTTTATTGGTATGTGCTTAGATTTTGAATGAAGTACAAGATTCTTAAAGAGACTGATGGCACTGGTGTTATCACGGTGAAGTGGAATGGGATCAATGTAAGTTACCTTCAAATCTGCAAGAGTTTGTATCATCCATAAAATCTGAGTGCAGCAAGTAGCAGCAGCAATGTACTCTGCTTTTGTAGTTGATAAGGAAATAGATCCCTGCTTCTTACTAATCCATGCTACCAACGAGTCACCCAGGAAGAAGTCACCTCCACTGGTTCTCTTTCTCTCATCCACACAATTTGCCCAATCTGCATCTAAATAAGAATTTAACTGAAAATTATTATTTCTGGGATACCACAAACCATAAGTCATTGTTCCCTTCAAGTATTTGAATATCCTTGTGACAACTACCAAGTGACTTTGTTTAGGAGTTGACTGATAATGACCTACCATTCCAACAGCTTGCATTATATCAGGATGGGATGTTGTGATGTACAGAAGACTACATATCATTGATCAGTATGTACTTTGATCAACATCGGGTGACATATCATCTTTACTAAGCTTGCAACCAACCACCATAGGTGTACGAACAGGAGAGGAATCCTCCATCTGAAATTTCTTCAACATCTCTTTCAAATATTTTTCTTGAGAGATAAATATTCCTACAGAACTCTAATTTACTTGTAAACCAAGAAAATATGACAGTTCTCCTATCATGGACATCTCAAACTCTGTTTTCATAGATTTAGCAAAACACTGGACAGATGATTCATTAGTACAACCAAAAATAATATCATCTACATAAACCAAAACAACTAGTAAATTATCACCTTCGAACTTAATGTAAAGATTGTTGTCAATAGTACCTTTCTTGAACCCTTTGTCTTGTAAAAATTTGTCCAGACTATAATACCAAGCTCGTGGTGCTTGTTTCAGTCCATATAAGGCCTTATTCAGCTTGCAAACATAATTAGGATTATCTGTCAATGTGAATCCTTTAAGTTGCTCCATATATACTTCTTCCTCTAGATCTCCATTAAGAAAAGTTGACTTAACATCCATCTGATACACTTTAAAGTTCTTATGACATGAATATGCAAGGAAAATTTTTATGGCCTCCAATATTGCCACTGGTGCAAAAGTTTCATCAAAGTCTTGACCTTCAACTTATGCATACCCTTTACATACCAATCTATCTTTATTTCTAACAACTTGTGTTTTTTCATTCATTTAATTCTTGAACACCCATTTGGAATCTATTACATTCTTATCTTCGGGTCTAGGGACAAGCTCCCAAGTATTGTTCTTCTCAATCTGATCAAACTCTTCATTCATAGATCTAATCCAATCATCATGTTGGTTGGCTTCATAAATAAAAATTGGTTCAGTCATAGATAAAAAAAAGAAACATGAGATTGTTCTGAGTCTTTAATCAATTTCCTTCTTGTCTGAACTCCTTTATTTATATCTCCAATTATCTGATTTTCAGGATGATTCTTTCTAACAATTCTGAGAGGTAACTTTACTTCTTTCTGTTGATTTGTGTCAATCAGAGTATTTGTATCTTCATCTGATTCAGATTCTTCTCTTTCTAATCCTTGGACCTATTCATCTTCGTATTCAACTATATCTTTTGTGCTTGGATCAACACTGCTTACATGTATGACCAGGATTTCTTCATCAACTTTTATGTCTATACATTCAACCAGTTTATGCAGTCTCTTATTGTAACATCTGTATCCTTTACTGTTTGTAGCATAACCCAAGAAGATACCTTCATCAGCCCTGTCATCATATTTGCCAATATTTTCATCATTATTCTTAATGTAACATTTACTCCCAAAGACTTTAAAATGCTTGATTGAAGCAGGTCTTCCAAACCATAGTTCATAAGGAGTCTTGTCACTGTGTGGTTTGAGATGTGCTTTGTTAAGGATATGAATAGTTGTATGAATTGCTTCCACCCAATATGTCTGAGGTATATTTCTTTCATTCATCATTGATCTTGCCATTTGTTGTATTGATCTATTCTGCCTCTCAACAACTACATTTTGTTGTGGAGTCCTTGGAATTGTGTAATCTCTTTTGATTCCATGTTTATCACAAAACTCTTTGAAGTTCCATGAGCTAAACTCTCCTCCTCTATCATACCTTACTGCCTTCAATATTTTTCCTGTTTGATTCTCATTTAGAGCCTTAAACACTTTGATTTTTTCAAATTCTTCAGATTTTTCCTTCAAAAAGGCAACCCGTGTTAGTCTATAATAATCATCAATAATCAACATAAAATAATTTTCTCTTCCTGTACCTTCTTTCCTTGATGGTCCACATAAATCCATATGTACTAACTGGAGAGGTTTTCAATTGAAGGAAAGTTTTTAGATTTGAACTAAGTGCGAGTAAGTTTTCCTATCTGGCAAGGTTTACAAACATAATCATATGGCTTTGATATCTTTGGAAGATCCTTTACTGCCCCACTATTTTTGAGCT
>ML811012.1:84880-105499 GCA_009831015.1 Picea engelmannii
TGAGCTTGCCATCAATGACAAACAATTACTCTTCCTTCTGTCTGCCCGTAATAAATATGCCAACAAAATATTTGTGTAATACATTCAGTTCATTCATCAACTAAACATCAAAGGAAAATCTTGATATTACAATCGATACGATGATCACAGTCACAACATCTAGAATAGCAAATCATGAATGACATCTATAGCATGAATATCTTGGAACATAACATGTCATTGAGACTAAATCTACAAAAAATATTAATATCCCAATATTAAAGAAAACAAAACATCAATGAAACAACATTCACAATCGACTAAATCCGAAATGTTGTACGTTGTTCCATTAAGTCCTGAAAATCATTCGTCCATAATTGGTTCCATGCCAAGTAGCCTTTCATTTACAAAATGCAGAGTATTTAAAGTGTTTTTTTGAAATCTCATCTTCCTATCTCCTAGGATAGGATCAGATCTCATGAGATCAAAATATTACAAAAATGAAGGGCCTACAGCCACTCATAACTGAATTGTTTCTTTTCAAAAATTAATAAAAAAAAATAGTATTTAAAAAATAAACAGGAAAGCGATACTAATCATCTAAATCAAACATGTTCCACCTCATAAAATCAGCATCAAGATCTACCATGTCCTGAAAATGAAACAGGAACAAGTTAGATAATTTGTTAACAACTAATTACTAATTTTTTATTTAAAAATGAATTGGCTACAGAATCAAAAGATTTTGTAGCCAGTCTTATCTTGGCAAAAGAAATCTGATTTTAAACTGATTTGATTCAAAAAGACAACATGATTGTAATAAGAGGGAAAAACCGTTTTACCATTTCAACCAACGACTAAACATGGATCAGAATAGCTCGGAATTTATTATGGCATTAACATTGTCTGTGTTTTTTATCACAATCTTACCTGTCTTATGAAGACGTTTAGACTGTCTCTCTTCATTTTCTTTGAGGTCACGATTTTATTTTCTCAGCAATTCATTGTCAGCCATGAGTGTTTTAATCCATTCTTGGAGGATGGGAAAATCAATATAGTATCGTTCAATCCAATGTAGACATGCCTCACATTGCATAGGAGGAGCGATTTGTTGATGGAGTGTACAGTCAATCCTAGTTGTATCAATACTACCTGTTACATGCCCTTGACCAAGCCTAATTCTAGTGAACCCATCCTTGCTCTTGAGACACGATGGAAGATTATTAACAAAGTCATACAAATGAGCAGGGTCAAATCTTTGACAATCCGAATCTTCTTCAGCCATGAACTCTTCAATTTTGGGATCTGAAGCCTCATTGACCTTGATCGGGTCGATCTAGCTCAAATGAGGTTTAGTTTGATTTATTAACTTTCTCAAAATCAGTCGACCAGCTCTTTTATTCCAAAACCCTAACGTTGTGTGTGTTTGTTTTGACTATTTGTGAGATTCGTCGACATGGGGTTTCACAGTGGCATTATGGCCAGTATCCAATTTAGGCACAGGAGGTTCATTCAACTCAAAACTAATAGCATGTGGGGATTGACTGGGCATTACCTTGTCCAAAGGGTTTGTATCAGGCTCATTATTCAGAATGTCAAATTTTTTTTTTGCCAATGGTTCACCTGAATTAGGGCCTTCTACAGGTATTTTAGAAACATAACCATTTCTTGCTAAAAATCCATCCCAGCAATCGCCTATGGTTGTCAAGTGGTGATTTAACAGAATTTTGATCAAGTCATGGTGGAAAATACTAGAGTCGAGGCTCTATTTTTTATACCTTTTAGACATCTTGTACATGCTTCTTAACATATAGAAAGGCACATTCAAATGAAAAACTATGAAGTGCATAAGAAACCACATATGATAGAGAAAACCTGGACCATAACAACCCTCATAGGTCACAAACTGTTTAAGGATCAATAGCATACCATGCCACCTACGCTTAATCAAAAAAATAGGGATACCTTTCTCGCAGCAATCGATTTTCCTAGAGGTCATGAAGAGGCTCCATGGCACTTCTTTGATTTTTGAGTTCTTGAACCACTTCTCATCGGTGGATGGAAGCCATATGGCTTCACTGAAAAACTCCTCGGTGACCTCTAACTGGATATCTCCGATTTTCTCCCTATAACCATCAAACGTCTACGCAAATTCCTTAGCCACACGAAGGTTATACCCTTCGAACCTTTTGATGAAGGCATCCCAGCCCTGACCTTTTAAATCTTCGACTGCATCATCATGAAATAGCAATGCTTGAGATCCATTTGGCTCTATTCGGACAACAGGATCCATTAAAAATATGAATGGACCATAACAGGGGCGACTCAAGATAGCTCTGGGTTTAGATGGCAGGAGTAAAAGGAACAAATCTAAGCAGATAAAATGGAAACAAACCAAGTGAAACCCCTACGCAATCATAGTATGAACATCAAGGTTTCGCTTATTGAGGCTCGAGAACTCCTGGTAATGAAAACCTTGCGTACAGAGCATGAAAAAAACCCTCAACCCATAATGAAAAGATTATTAATTTACTCTGTCAGCAAAAGGATTAAGTACAGGGTATGATAATTGCGCATTAATTCTCATGACTAGCATGACCATAGTTATTTGCAAAGGGTTTAAATATATCAACACAAACAAATCAAATGCAAACCAACTAAATACATAGAAATCGTATCAATAGTCAAAACATTTGAAAGGTAATTCATTCAAGTGTTAGATATAGAATGGATATAAGCACAATGACCCTTTAAAAGAATGCTTTGAATAGGAATATAATACAAAACTAATTTTTCATGTTTGATTCATGCTTTCAGTCATGAATCAAACATGAAACAAAACGAAAATGCAATTTTCAAAGAATTAATGAACATTTTTTATAATCCATTAATCATCTCCAAATGATAATATTCACAAGATGAGGTGAAGGCAGCTACAAAAAGTGTCGTTTGACGTTCAAATAGAGAAATCATGTAGGGCTACCAACAGTGGCGAATTACTGGGCGAAGAAGTTATCTCTGCATCATCGGAGAATTCATGTTAGGAAAGATCAGAATGGTTGAAAATTAAAGAAGAGTCGATAGTAAGTCAAGCATCCCAATCAAACTCAAAAACATCACACAGTCTAGTGTCATATGTCTTTCTGTCCAAATGCAATCTGGTGACAAGTTTTAATTATGAGAGAGAAGATATTTAAGCCAATGACTCTGATACTGTTGGCATCACCACTGCTGCCAGCAGGCATCCATAGCCTCGGCAGGGATGTCAATTAACCCACTCTGACACCTCTACCCTGTCCAAGAATTATCAATTCAAGATGAAGGACATTTTACGATTAATATCAAAATTTATACCTGATAATTTTCTTTGAACCCGACATTGCTTCGCTGCCAGCAAGCCTGTTCAGTACCCCGACGAAGTTTTCTTAGCATCATGCATGAATTTACCCACTTCCTGCAGACCTGTTCAGTATCTTGGCGGGTTTACAAACACTTCCCACGGCTCTCTAGAAGTTATTTATAGTTTGACATAAATTTTATGATCTCCAGGAGAGAGGGGTGATGCTGGAAATTTCAGATTCCGAAACACTTGATATTTTCCAACTGAATTCTTCGCTTGATGACCTTCATCATGATATGAAATTAGTTTTCTAATAAGAACAACTTTTCGAGGACAGGAAGGCATACTTAATTTTTTTTCTTTAAAAACATGGACAGCGTAAAGAGCTTTAATGATGATCGTATCTTCTCATGATTATAAAGTGAAACCAGGAAGACTATTCTGAACAGGAAGTTTCTTTTGCTAGTCTGAGTTTCATCCATTTACATCACTGATAATTTGAAATGACCTTGACTGTTTCTTTATGATGAGGCATTTTGGTTTCCTTTCATGAACTAAATGGTGACCCAGACATAAATTTTTTCAGAAAACAAAACAAAAACAAGAAAAATGAAAAGAACCAAAATCCAGAAATAGAAAAGAAATTTAAAACAAAAACAAAGATATGTACAAAGGGGTGGATCTGGTATTATCAGTTGAAGTATATTTTGAGAGCTTGTCCATTCACTGGGAAAGTGTCTGGCTGTCCCTCTAAATTGTGCAAGCGGAAAGAGCCAGGACCTAGTTTTTCAGAGATTACAAACGGTCCCAACCACAGGTTTTGGAACTTGGTGTGTTCCCCTTTTCCCTCGTGGGGTTTATCCCATTTGAGAACCAGGTCTCCTACCTCAAAGTTTTTGTCTGAAGAGGAGTTTGAATCAAACCATCTTTTCACAATCTGTTGATGTTGATTCAACTTCTTCTTCGCTTGTGCTCTCACTTCCCCCAGTTTTAACAAGGTATTAATTTGGCTTTCCAGAGGAGGACATTCCTCTTCTTGGACTTTCTGCGATAATTGCAGAGATGGAAGTAAAACATGAGGAGGCAGGATTGCTTCTCTTCTATAGATGAGGAAGAAAGGGGAGTTACAAACAGAGGTTTTTGGTGTCATTCTATCAGCCCATAGTGCGTTGAATAGTGCGTTGTGCCAGTTCTTGTGATTTTTTGAAACTATCCTCTTGATAATCTTGATCAAATCTTTGTTTGTTGATTCTACTAGGCCATTTCCTTGAGGGTGGTAGTTGGCAGAATATTTCAATTTAATCCCTTTTTCTAAAGCAAATACATTCATATCCAGGGATGAGAAATAAGATGTGTTATCAAAGACTAAAAATTCGGGAATGCCGAATCTAGTAATGATATTCAAATTAAGGAAAGATACTACATGATTCATGTTTACCACTTTTTAAGGTGCAGCTTCGGACCATATGGTAAAATAATCTGTTGTTGTAATGATATATTTGTGTTGTTGTGATGAACAAGGGTTAATCGGTCATATGATGTCAATACCCCATTGTTGAAAAGGTGAATCTCAGTAACAGGCTGCAAAGGGAATGGCGCTTTTTTTACTCATCCAGTAGCATTTTGGCAGATTATGCATTTACGACAGAGCGCATGAGTGTCTTTAAATAACGTGGGCCAATAGTACCCATCCCTCAACACTTTGTGAGCAGTGGTGTCTCCACCGAAGTGTCCACCAACTTCACCTGCATGAAATTCAGATAGTACTTTCTCTGCTTCATCCTTTTCCAAACAATGCATAAGAACACCGTCGAAATTATTTTGAAACAATACATCGTTTATTAATTGGAAAGATGCATATTTTAGTCTTAGTGCTCTGATGATTTTAGGATCAATATAGTGAGGAGAAGATCCATGTGTTAAATAAAATTTGATATCATCATACCAAGAATTAGCAGCAACTTGTGAACAGTTAATTTGTTTTCCATTGTGTTGATTTACAATTAGAGTGTTAATTTGACTTTCATGTTCTTTAATTGAATCAGCGACTAGTTTACACAGGCCTTGACCTCTAAAAATTTGTGCAGGGGTTATTTCGAGGTCATATTCTTGTAATGACATCATCCATTTTGTCCTTTTTTCACCAAATTCCTTTTGTACTAACAAGTTTCTCACAGCAGGGTAAGGGACAATGACTTTAGTTCTGGATTTCAGCAGATATGACCAGAAGTGTTTCACTGCTTTAAAAACAGCATACACATGTTGATCTACAGCTGGGTAATTTAGCTATTCTCCTTTGAAGGATAAGATCATGAAGGAAATGGGTATTTCATTGCTTTCAGCATTCTTTTGTGTCAACACAGCATCATAAGATCGATCAGAGGCAAAAATGTAAAGAGTGAAATCTTGGGAAAAATCAGGGCTCATCAAGGAAGGAGCTTCTACTATTTATTTTCTAATAGAATCAAAAGTTTGACTTTCTTTGGGTCCCCAATGATACTGAACATCCTTTTTAATTAAATTATGTAAAGGCCTTACCATTTCTAAGAAACTTGGGACAAATCTTCTGACGAAGTTAATTTTTCCTAAAAAGGATTGCATGGATTTTTTGGAAGAGGGAGGGGAGATTTTAGCAATAGTTTGGGTTCTTTCCAGGTCAATAATCATTCTGTCTTTGGATACTATGAACCCAAGTAATTTTCCTTGCTCTACCGCAAATATTGATTTCTTAGGGTTGAGAGATATAATACTTGTGGCATCTTTCTAGGACAACCCTAAGGTGAGACAACTGATCTTTCTTGTTTTTAGAAAAAATGGTAACGTCATCAAGATAGACCACTACTGATTGATTTATGAGACCATGAAAGGCAATGTCCATTGCTCTCTGGAAAGTGGCCCCAACATGTATGAGCCCAAAAGGCATCTTCCTGTAGGCATAAGTCCCTCATGGGGTATGAAAAGTGGTCTTGAGTTGATCTGGGGGAGACATGAGGACCTAGTTATATCCCGAAAAAACATCTAGCAGAGATAGTCTTTCTGAACTAGATACCTGCTGAAGGATTTGTTCCATTGGAGGAACGGAATAGTTGTCTTTATCAGACGCTCGGTTCAAGTTACAAAATTTGACACAGAGTCTAATTTCACCACTTTTCTTCCTTACAGGAACTAGATTAGACACCCATTGTGTCTGTCTCACCGGGAAAATTATCTTTGCATTTAGTAGTTTATTCAATTCTTTCTTGACAGTGGGTTCTAATTTGGGGTGCATCTTTCTTATTTTTTGCTAAAAAGGATGAGCTTGTGATTTCATGGGGACGGCATGTTGTATTATATTAGGGTCAAATGTTTTCAAATCATCATATGTCCAGAAAAAAACGTCTTTAAATTCTTTAAACAATTTAATAAAGGAATTGTGTTCCTACTCGGAGCATCCTGTTCCCAAATTAATATTCTAAGGATTTTCCTTAGTCCCTAAATTTACCGTCTCATAAGTCAAAGAAGAACTATTTGTTTTACAATTAACTGACCCTCTAAACTTATCATGCAAGTCATAAAACCTCTCTAGTCTTACAACGGATCTGGGAATAGATTTTACCATATCGGGCGTCGATTCAGAAGATCTAGGATCTGATATTACCATGAAGTTGTGAAAGTTTTCATCATGAGTGCCCTCATCGATGACTACACCTTGGAAGGTGTCCTCCATATGAAAGAAGTTGGTGATCTGTTGGTCATCGTCGAACACTCTCCAATTGGTGATGTTGTTTGGGATTGATGGCCTAAACAACAATTCAATCGAAAATGCATTAGGTGAAAGACCTTCTGCAGGCAATAGTTTAGAAGCAACATTAGCCAATATATCAGCCTTCGAATTACTTAGTCTAGGAATGGAATTTATGTTAAACACTGAGAATGTTTGCATTAAACTCCATACCTCAGTTTGGTAACTTTTCAGATGTGGTGACAAGCAATGTATGGAGTTTCTTACCTGCCTGACCACTATTTCTAAATCACTGAATACAATTAAATTTCGTACGTCCATATCCAAAGCTTTCCTAAGCCCTTGTAAAAGTTCTTCATATTCGGTGTTGTTATTAGTGTACTCAAACTCTAATCGACAGGCAATGAAATTTTTATTACCTGTGGGATCTATGAGTACACATCCTGCATCGGTTTCTTCTTTGGATTTGGATCCGTCAAAGTAAAACAACCATATTTGAGCTTCATCGGCAGTGTTTGACACACTCAGCGAAGTTGATGACTGATTACAGGTCATAAGTTTTGATTGTTTCCCAGGATTAGTGAAAGGGGAAATCTCGGTCATGAAGTTACCAAAGAAGTTGTTCATTCCCTACATTTCAAATGAATTAGTATATGTAGTAAACAGTTTGTTTGCATCATTAGATCCATCACGGTGTGCTTGATATAACGTTCACGATTTATCTTAATTTTTTTAGGTTGTCTGTTTTCTGGCAGCCACAAATGAGACTAATCAATGGAAAAGTAACCATGCAGTTGTTTGAACCCATCCCTGCTTAAAAACAAACCATAGACTTCAGGGATTTCAACAACAATGATGTCAATAATTTGGTGAACCTTAGGATTATAAGATAACCTAACCAAAACATTCTTAAGTTCATTGATTACCTTAACGTTCGTCTGATCAAGATGAATGATTTTGAGATTAGAAGGTTTAAATTCTACATTTATTTTTTGACAAACAGATAAAGACATCACATTTGATGATGCACCGGAATCTACCATGCAATTATGTACATTCCTATTGAAAAATTCTAAATTTAATAAGAAAGGAGGGACATTTTTATGAGTGTTAACAGCAAAATTCTATTGATTTTTTGTCGTTGTCCCTGAAACAGTTTCATCTACATTTGATACAGTTTTCTCAGCTAAATACCTTTTATATGGAGGTTCAAATATCGTTTTAGTAGGGATCTTTTTGGTTGTTTTAGAACTAATTTCTGCAGTTTTTTTGCTGCTAGGATCATTGTTCTTATTGTTTTTTGCGATAATTTGAAGCATTTTTTGCAAAATAAGAGGAAATTTCAAAAGCTCGAAAACAGAAATATTAGCCCTTAGTTTTTTCAGATATTCAATTAAGTCATATTCTAAAACTGGGGCTGCTAAACTTTGTTTTATTTCATCTTGTTTCGACTATTTTGGAGGCACATTATTACTCACTTCAGAAGAAGGTTTGCTCTATGTTTTGCTTCTTGTGTTGTAAGGGTGGACAGTTTCAAAGTTTGCTTAGAAAATACTGTCATAGAAGTGTCTGAAGATATTGGGAGATGAATATTCTTCTTCCGGTACTTCTTCCTCAGCTACGTTTTCATAAATTTCAGGAGGGGAAGAAGCAGGATTATCATGTTCTTCTATAATAATTTGCAAAGTGTAGTGCAAGCTTTGAAAATTGAGACCTTCAGTGGTCAGATTTGGCCGATTGGGAGGAAAAGGTTTTATGAAAGGAGGTTTAAAAATTCCTTTGCTTGAGGATGCCTCCTCGGCTGATCTCTTTAAGTCCATGACTTGACTTGATAGTTTTTGGAAAGCTTTATGCAAGCTTTCTAAGTCTAAAGTTTCAGGCTGACTTTTGGCTTGTGGAGGCCTAGTAAGGATTTCTGTTTTCTCTTTAGAGGATGAAGTTGTTTCATCTTCACTATTGAGATTATATTTCAAGCTTAAAATATCCTTTTCGATTTGGATTGCCTCCTCAATGGCTTCCAACAGCGTGTTCTTCTTAGATTTGGTGTAATATGCAACAATTAGACTTTCAAGGGGCATTGAATCTGTGGGAATTCAATTCTTTAACGTAATAAATCTCTGGTTTAAATCTTTTAATTTCTCCTTAGGGTTCATTTTTAGGCTAGAGAACTCCATAACCAAGACTTCAGGAGATTTATCATATCCAAAATTCTCTAAGAAATGGGTTCAAACTTGTCCCAGGAAACGATCGTTTGGGGTTGTTGGGAGAAATACCACGTGGAGGCATTGCCCTCGAATGTATAAGGAAAGAGTATTCACACTATGTCTTCATTCTCTACACTTCAGAGTCTAATGGCCAACATAAACTTCTTTATGTGATCTTCAGTAGATTGCTTAGAATCTGGATCAAATTTAGGCAACCATTTCTCCTGGTTTTTTGGCAATGGGTGTTGAGGTCCATGTATAGCCACAGCATCTTGATTGAGCCAGGGTCTGGCGGGATTGTTTTGGTTTTCCATGGGTGATGGTGGTGTCGAAGGCTAATATGGTTCAAATGAGTAACTTCCTTCATCAAATGACTCTCCTCTCGAAGAGGATGGAGATGAACCAGGTGGGGAAGGTGGGATACCAGATCCTCCAACTCTGAAAGTAGGTGTTTCAGAAGGATCTGTAGTATTATCTCCTAAAGGGTTTAAAAGAAAACCAGTGCCTTCAAGTTGTTCTTTGATATCAAATAAATCTAAGGGTTGATTAAGTGGCCTACCAGATTATCTGATGCGGTCCAAGGCACTAGGTTTCCTTATGAGCTATTGACAAACAATTTCCTAGACATCGACCCCTTGAGGAGCTGGTGTCACTAGTTCAATGGGAAACTCGAGATTATCGTTTGAGGTAGTTGTTGTTTCAAGCGTAACATTGTTGTCTGAATGACTATGCGTTACGATAGGGGAGAGAGTGTGGGGGGGAGGAGTCTTACGACTTCCATGTGCCATCAATTGAAATCAGGCCCTCCTTCTAGTGCCATTTGTTGACGGCCAAAATTGACAAGTCGTCAACTGGAAGAACAGGTCCGGTCTGGGGTTGTATAAATAACCCAAGTCATTTGGTGTGACCTGTTCCGACGGGCTTAATGGCTCTATTAGCCTATCTAAAGTCCTAAAATAAAGAAAGGGAATAAAATAATTAATGTTAAAACTATAATATATACATATACTCTAATACAATTATTATAACTAATGTAAATGTATTTAAGCAGAGAAAGAAAACATTAAAAAAATATCACTAATGGAAAGAATTTACAGGTTGCAAGTTTTAATGGAAACTTATGAAATCAATGTAAAGATGATTGTTTTTTAGAAGCAGATAAAGAAAGAACATTTGAATATTTTATGTTTTCTTTTTATAAATCTAACAAAACTTGAATTAACTAAGTTATGAAACAAAGATGTACAGATGATCAAAGCCGATCTAAACTTTCTTGTTTCACTAATACATAAAATGACATAAATTAGAAGCAGAAAAGCTAACTTGATGTTAGTTTGTTAAATGTGTCTGAACCTCTGTGCGAACAAGAGCATCCAACTACCCTACCTTCTGAAAGAAATCTGCAGTAGGCTTATACTAAAATTTTCTTGAATAAATTCAAGAAACATATTTGCAGCCAAAGTTTAATAACAAAATATTGAACACATGTGATATTGTAATCTTATTATTACGAATGATTACAATTAGATAAATCTCTGTGTAATACATTCAGTTCATTCATCAACTAAACATCAAAGGAAAATCATGATATTACAATTGATACGATGATCATAGTCACAACATCTGGAACAACAAATCATGAATGACATCTACAACATGAATATCCTGGAACATAACATGTCATTGAGACTAAAGCTACAAAACATATTAATATCCCAAGAGTAAAGAAAACAAAACATCAATGAAACAACATTCACAATGGACTAAAGCCGAAATGTTGTACATTGTTCCATTAAGTCCTGAAAATCATTCGTCCATAATTGGTTCCAGGCCAAGATGCCTTTCATTTACAAAATGCAGAGTATTTAAAGTGTTTTTTTGAAATCTCATCTTCCTATATCCTTTGATAAGATCAGATATCATGAGATCAAAATATTACAAAAATGGAGGGCCTACAGCCACTCATAACTGAACTGTTTCTTTTCAAAAATTAATAAAAGTTTTTCTTATTTACAAAATAAACAGGAAAGAGATACTAATCATCTAAATCAAACATGTTCCACATCAGAAAATCAGCATCAAGATCTACCATGTCCTGAAAACAAAACAGGAACAAGTTAGATAATTTATTAACAACTAATTACTAATTTTTTATTTAAAAATGACTTGGCTACAGAATCAAAAGATTATGTAGCCAGTCTTGTCTTGGCAAAAGAAATATAATTTTAAACCGATTTGATTCAAAAAGATAACATGATTGTAATAAGAGGGAAAATCGTCTTACCATTTCAACCAACAACTAGACATGGATCAGAATAGCTTGGAATTGATTATGGCATTAACACTCTCTGTGTTTTTTATCACAATGTTACCTGTCTTCTTAAGACGTTTAGCCTGTCTCTCCTCATTTTCTCTGAGGTCACGATTTTCTTTTCTTAGTAATCCGTTGTGATCCGTGAGTGTTTTAATCTGTGCTTAGAGGATGGGAAAATCAGTATATTATCGTTCAATCCAATGTAGACATGCTTCACATTGCACAGGAGGAGAGATCTGTTGATGGAGTGTACAGTCAAGCCTGGTTGTATCAATACTACATGTTACATGCCCTTGACCAAGCCTAATGCTAGTGAACCCATCCTTTCCCTCGAGACATGGTGGAAGATTATTAACAAAGTCATACAAATGAGCAGGGTCGGATCTTTGACAATCGAGATCTTCTTCAGCCATGAACTCTTCAATTTTAGGATCTGAAGCCTCATTGACCTCGATCGGGTCGATCAAGCTCAAATGAGGTTTAGTTCAATTTCTTAACTTTCTCTAAATCATTCAACCAACTCTTTTATTCTAAAACCCTGACGTTGTGTGTGTTTGTTTTGACAGTTTGTGAGATTCATCGACACAGGGTTTCACAGTGGTGTTATGTCTGGTATCCAATTTAGGCATAGGAGGTTCATTCAATTCAAAACTAATAGCATGTTTCTCATGTGAGGATTGAATGGGCATTACCTTTTCCAAAGGGTTTGTATCAGACTCATTATTCAGAATGTCAAATTGTTTTTTCACCAATGGTTCACCCGAATTAGGCTCTTCTACAGGAATGGTAGAAACAAAACCATTTCTTGCTAAAAATCCATCCCAGTAGCCACCTATGGTTGTCAAGTGGTGAGTTAACAAAATTTTGTTCAAGCTGTGGTGGAAAAGACTAGAGTCGAGGCTCTGTTTTTTATAACTTTTAGACATTGTGTACAGGATTCTCAACATATAGAAAGGCACATTCAAATGAAAACCTATGAAGTGCATAAGAAACCGTATATGATAGAGAAAAACTAGACCATAATGACCCTCATAGGTCACAAATTGTTTAAGGATCAATAGCAGACCATGCCACCTACACTTAATCAAAGAAATAGGGATACCTTTCTCGCAGAAATCGATTTTCCTGGAGGTCATGAAGAGGCTCCATGGCACTTCTTCGATTTTTTAGTTCTTGAACCACTTCTCGTCAGTGGATGGAAGCCCTATGGATTCACTAACGAACTCCTTAGTGACCTCTAACTAGATATCTCTGATTTTCACCCTATACCCATCAAATGTCTGCGCAAATTCCTTAGCCACATGAAGGTTATACCCTTCGAACCTTTTGATGAAGGCATCCCAACCCTGACCTTTCAAATATTTGACTGCATCATCATGAGATAGCAATGCTTGAGAGCCATTAGGCTCTATTCAAACAACAAGAGCCATTAAAAATATGACTAGAATGTAACAGGGGTGCTTAAGATAGCTCTGGGTTTAGATGGCAACAGTAAAAGGAACAAATCTGAGCGGATAAAATGGAAACAAACCAAGCGAAACCCCTGCGCAATCATAGTATGAACATCGAGGTTTTGGTTATTGAGGCTCGAGCACTCCTGGTAATGAAAACTTCATGTACAGAGCATGACAAAAACCCTCAACCCATAATGAAAATCTTATTAATTTACCCTGTCAGCAAAAGGATTAAGTATAGGGTACGATAATTGTGCATTAATTCTCATGACTAGCATGACCATAGTTTTTTGCAAAGGGTTTAAATATATCAACACAAACAAATTAAATGCAAACCAACTAAATACATAGAAATCATATCAATAGTCAAAACATTCGAAAGGTAAGTCATTCAAGTTTTAGATATAGAATGGATACAAGCATAATGACCCTTTAAAAGAATGCTTTGAATAGGAATATAATACGAAACTAAGTTTTCATGTTTGATTCATGCTTTCAGTCATAAATCAAACATGAAACAAAACGAAAACACAATTTTCAAAGAATTAATGAACATTTTTTATAATCCACTAATCATATCCTAATGATAATATTCACAAGATGAGGTGAAGGCAGCGACAGAAAGTGTCGTTTGACGTTCAAATGGCGAAATCGTGTAGGGCTTCCAACAAAATCTTGGAAGGATAAGAAGAAGGAGAATTCTGATCAGGGGAGGAAAGGATTCAAACATCCCTTCAATAGGAATGAGCCTAATAGAAATCATCAATATCGGTATGCTAAGGGTGAATCCAAGAAAGAAGACTCCTTAGGAAAAATAGGAAGACCACCTATCTAATGTTGGGGATGCAAAGAAGATCACCTGTACAAGGATTGCCCACACAAAAAGGACAGAGTGAAGACTATGCAGAACGTCCAAGAGGCTACAATAGTCGAAGATATGGGAAGAATCTATGCAGCCTTAGATGATCGACAAGAAGAGTACAAGTCCAATATGATCAAGGTGGAAGGTAAGATCATAAATCAGTATGTTTCTATTTTAATTGATTTGGGAGCAAGTCATTGTCACATTGATCCTAAAATAGTGGATAGATTAAATTTGGAGAGAAGTAAGCTTGGAAAATCAAGTTTGGTTCAACTAGCCACTAGAACCAAAAGGAGAATCCATCATATGGTCAGAGGATGTTCCATAAGTATTAATGGTGTGAATACAAATGTTGATATAAATATCATACCATTGGGGTCTTATGATATTCTAATTGGAATGGATTGGTTGGACAAGCATCATGTTGTCCTAGATTGTCATAGCAAGAAATTTACATGTCTTGATGGAGATGGAAAACAGAGCACTGTGAAGGAGTTCCAAGACCCATCTCTATAAGGGAGATTTCAGCCTTACAACTAAAGAGATGTTTTATAAAAGGATGTCAATTGTATGCAACTCATGTGGAAGAGCCAGAAAATACAAAGGGGACAAGCCTTGAAGATTTCTTGGTACTACGGGAATTTGAAGATGTATTCCAAGAAACACCAGGGTTGCCACCAAGAATAGAGATAGATTTCCTAATTGATCTAGTGCCTGGAGTTTCCCTGGTTTCAAAAATACCTTACAGAATGAGAACACCAGAGTTAAAAGAATTACAAATGCAGTTGGAGGAATTGTTGAAGAAAGGGTAAATGTGTCCAAGTGTTTCACCTTGGGGAGCACCAGTGCTTTTTGTCAAAAATAAGGATGGAACCTTGAGTTTGTGTATTGACTTTCAACAACTGAATAAGTATACTATAAAGAACAAGTATCATCTACCCAAAATTGATGACCTCTTTGATCAGCTAAGAGGAGAAAAGATATTTTCAAAAATTGACCTGAGGTCAGGATACCATCAGGTAAGAATCAAGGAAAAAGACATTCATAAGATAGCCTTTAGGACCAGGTATGGGCATTATGAATTTGTAGTGGTGTCATTTGGACTAACCAATGCACCAGTTGTCTTTATGTGCTTAATGAATGGCATATTCAGAAATTATTTGGATAAGTTTGTCATAGTGTTCTTGGATGACATACTTATCTATTCTAAGTTGGAAGAGGAGCATGAACATCACTTAAGACTGTTATTGCAAGTGATGAGAGAACATCAGTTGTATGCCAATTTTTCTAAGTGTTATTTTTATCAAAAGTAGATCCATTACTTGAGACACATTATTTTAGAGGAGGACATAGCAGTAGATTCAGAGAAGATTCAAGCCATTAGAGGATGGTCAACGCCCAAAAATGTGTCAAACGTCAGATCTTTTATGGGATTAGTTGGTTACTACAGAAGGTTCATAGTAGGGTTCTCTAAGATTTCTCACCCCATCACTTATTTTCAAAAGAAGGGACTAAATTTGAATGGACACCTAAGTGTGAAGAGAATTTTAATCTGTTGAAGAAATTACTTACTAGTGCACCTGTGTTAAACATTACTGACCTGAATGAAAGTTTTGTGGTATGTATAGATGCATGTAAGGAAGGACTTCGCGGAGTCCTCATGCAAAATGGACATGTCATTGGTTACGAGTCCAGAAATCTTAAGGAGCATGAGAGGAACTATGCCACACATGACTTTGAGCTTATTTCCATTGTCCACGCCTTGAGGATGTGGAGGCATTATCTCATGGGGAAGATATTTGAATTAAGGACATACCACATTGGCCTGAAGTATCTTTTTGAACAACCAACCTTGAACGCCAGGAAAACAAGATGGCTGGAATTTTTAAGTGAGTATGACCTCGATATCAAGCATATCAAATGAAAGGAGAATAAAGTTGTTGGTGTACTTAGTAGAAGAGTGCATCTCATGCATGCTACTGTTGTCAGTATGCATCAGTCAGACTTAAAGAGCATAATTTTAGATGGTCTTGTTACATATCAACATTACCTATAGGTAAAGGAAAGCTTACAGCAAGGAGATGTACCACAAAAAATAAAGGAGTATGAGATAAAGGAAGATGGATTACTCATGCATAAGAATAGAATCTATGTTCCTAGTTCCGAAGATTTGAGTAATTTGGTATTGAAGGAAATGCATGATGTTCCTTATGTTGGACATCCTGATTACCAGAAAACAATTACAGTTATAAGAAGCCAATTCTTTTGGTCAGGAATGAAAATGGATGTTGTTGATTACATTGCTCAATGTATGGAATGTCAAAAGGTGAAGGTTGAGCATAGACACCCAACGGGTTTGTTGCAACCATTACCAATCCCAGAGAAGAAATGGGAAGTGATAACCATTGATTTCATAACTAAATTACCCAGGAAAACAAGGCAACATGATTCAATCATGGTGTTGGTTGAAAATTAACAAAGGTTGCTCATTTTGTTCCTGTAAATACAACACATACAACGGCTAATATTGCAGAAATTTACATGAGAGAGATTGTTAAGTTGCATGGGATACCTAAGACCATTGTCTCGGACAGAGATACAAAGTTTACCTCCAATTTTTTGAGGGGATTGTTTAAAGGATTTGGTACAAATCTAAACTTTAGCACAACATACCATCCACAATTAGATGGACAAATAGATAGGTTCAATCGAATAATTGAAGATATGCTAAGAATGTATGTGATGGATAATTCATCTAAGTGGGAAGATTACTTTCACTTGGTCGAGTTTGCATATAATAATGGGTATCAAGCTTCATGGAGAATGAGCCCATTCGAAGCCTTGTATGGTAGGAAATGAAATACTCCAGTGAGCTGGGACAACCCAGCAGATAGAGTGGTACTTGGGTCAGAGTTGCTCAAGGATATGGAAGACCAGATGGTTAAGATCAAGCAGAATTTGAAGGCAACTCGGGATAGACAGAAAGTTTATGCAGATAAGAACAGGACATCTAGAGAATTTAAAGTAGGGGAGCATGTACTTTTGAAAGTGAATCCCAAGAAAATCTCCTTGAAATTGGGTAGTTGTACAAAGCTGGAAGCCAAATTCTGTGGTCTATTTGAAATATTGGACAGAATAGGGACAGTTGCATACATGCTTGCATTGTCTGCTTCCATGAATGTGCATAATTTATTTCATGTCTCTTTACTAAATAAATATGTACATGATCCTAACCATGTTATTGATTGGCATCTAATTCAGGTAGAGACAGAGGGATACTTTCAGGTTCATCCAGTGCGGGTATTGGACAGAAAGGTCAAAATGCTCCGGAATCAAGTTACAGAGTTGGTAAAAGTTCAGTGGACTTGCTACGGTCCTAAAGATGCTACCTGGGAGAATGAATATTCCATGCGGGAATAATACCGGCAGCTTTTTGAATAAAAATTGAGATTTTGATATCTATTTTGTATATGCACTGAGGACAGTGCCAAAATAAGGGAGAGGGGATGTAACACCCTGGGTTCTAAACCCCCATTTTAAATAATGTATCGTTACAATGTTGAGAGGTCAGAGTGCCCAAACAATTATTAAAAGGCCAGTGTGCCTAAGAAATGTAATATTTTGATCATTATTAATAATAAACACATCATTGGTTGCTAGATGGACAAGGACTAGAATTATAGGGGGCTATGATTCCAAAAAAGAGGGGGCTTGAGGGGATAAATGTTATTTCTTATTCTATTTACCCTTTTTATCTAATGGAGTGGATCAGTTACGTGAGCTTCTTGGAGGAGGCCAGGAGGTTCTTGATTCCCCACAAAATACTTAAACCCACCCCTAGACTATTGGGGGGGGGTTGGCTGATAGATCGTTCGCTCATTTGCTCTCTCGCTCCTTCATCCGTTCATGCGTTCATTCACTTTCTCACTCGTTCATTCATCCCATCCTTACCTATCACTCATTGATCCATCCTCACCCATGTCTTGGCTTGGGAAAGGGAAACGAACTACCGAATATTAGACACAGTATTGTTGGTTGTAGTGGTCGTTGGTGTAATTCAGCCATGACTTGAGGCCTTCATGTATGAGATGTTTTGGCATGTGTCCAGCGTTGTTCACAACTGCAAGTCTTGAGAGTTCCAGCATTGAGATTTTGGACCAGTTGCGTTGGAGCCCAAAATAAGGAGAAGGACTGCCTGAGGAACTGTGTGGCAGAGAAGGGTGGAGGTTCATTCTCTTGGGTGGTGCAGGCTGGGTAGAAGAGAGTTGGGTACTTGGATTGTTGTGAGTGCTAGGAAATCATGTGCGAGCTTGAGTGTTGACTGGTTTGGGGAAGCCAAGTAACACTCTAGAACCGTCCTTGTGGATTCATAGCCATGGCTCGAGGGTAACACTATTGTTGAGATTTGGAGCAGTAGTGTCTACGATTGGGTGGAACATCCTTGGTCTGCAGCGAGTTGGTGTCATATTTATAAAGATAAGTGGTCTATGTTATGGTATTATTTACCTGTATATGAATGTAATTTGTTGTGTATTTATTTATCGTTTAATTGAATCTTTAGAATATACATGCTTGTTGGTTATTGTTGTGCATGTCATTAAATCTTTTCTTTTATGTGTTCTTATTAATTTAAAAGGTATCGATAAGAGAAAGAAGTCCAAGGGTGGGCTTGAATGTAGTGCACCCTGGCCTGTGGATGTCTGGGGTGTATTACACCCAGCATAATTGAAGGAATATTTATCCCAAATGTGAATATAACAAAAGCGGAATAATTTCTTTCATGTATTAATATTTACTTACAAGATTGTTTTTAAGATTTTTCATTCAAATAGAGTTTTTTAAATCATACTTTTTCACCAATTTGAAGTTTTTTAAATCAAAAAATTATTTAACAATGATAAAGATTAAAAAAGAAAGTTATACATAAATTTATTGATAAAACCACTACCCCAAGTTTGTTACCCGAATGCGTACAATACCAACTCAACCCAACGCTTACAACACCATTAAACCTATGGACAACAAAATCAATAAAATCACAAAAAATTAATTAATTTATTAATTTTTATTTAAATAAAAATTATTAATGTGATGTTCTTATGTTTAAGATTGAAAAAAAATATTAAAATCAAAGTATCAACTAAAAACAATAGGTAGTCAAAGAGAGAATCATTCCTATAGTGTAGACTTTGGGTACTAATAATAACGGTATGTGTTAAATAGTAAAATCTACCCTTTCTCACAATTAATAATATTTTATTACTTCAAATAATTTACAATGGAAAATAATTTGACTTATTAATAGTGCATAATAATTTTAAATTTAAGATTCACTCCTTTAACTTAGAACTTTTAATTTGATAGTATGGATAACCTTATAAACAAGAATAATATTGCTTACACCATTCATTTCAAAGTTGGTGTTATTTCATCTCTAAGTATAGTCATCTACATAATGAAAAGCATGGGCACAATAAAATGGTGTGCAAGGGTTCAATTAGAATTAATGAAGAAAAAGAAAAGCAAGCACGTGACATATATTCTCAAGGTGAAGTAACAACCTGCATACGCTCCTAGATGCGTCCTTTTAATTTCACACCAGCCATTTAAAGTAGTAAATTGAAATTGAATACCATATATGTGTGGAAACTCACTCTGCATACATTAATCCCAACATAAATAGTGATGGATGTGAGGGCCTATGATGCAAAGGCTAAAAATATGAAAAACTAAGCAATCCAAGCTTAAAACAAGTGTTGTATGGAAGTGTAGTCCCTACTTAAAAGTTAATTTACTCAGAAAATTTAAAAGTTAATTTGTTGAGTTAATTTTTTTTTTTAACAGAAACAGAGTAAAATTTATATTAAAAAAACTGTGAGTAAACGCAAGAGGAGTACAAAATATGTGCTACAGGAGTTGTAGAAAACAAAATTTACTCCCCTGTATGCTCCCAAAAGGAAGTGGTGAGCAGGGGCAGTGTTTTCTAGTATGCTAAATCCTATTTGAGCTTCTACAGTGAAAATCGTCCAAAAAGATCCTAATAAAAGCACAGTGAAACACAGCATACACTTAAAATTTGTTTTGGTCCGGTGTAGGGGAGTCTTCTTCTGTTGGAGGCTGCAAATTTAGATCAAGTTGCGGTCAAGGTCCTGGCGACGAAACTCCATCGGAGATGGTTGTATTCAGGGAGGCTGAAGGCGACGCAGACCCAGCCACAAATTGAAGAGCTTCTATCTGTTGCCTTAACGCTTCACATTCATCCTTGTTCCTCTATTGTTCTCCCCAATGTTGAATGGTAATTTCAGTCATGGATAGAACTTGGGCTGAGAGAGCTCTGAGTTGAATTTGCAGGTTTTGCACCATTCTCACCAACTCATCGTGCTCTTCCACTGAAACCGCACATTGATTGTCAGGGCTCCTTCTCATTTTGCCAAATTTCCTTGCGTTGTTTGTCTAAATTATGTGAGTCTGTATCTGTGCTCAAGGGAGGAGTGAGATCCGCTCTTCTCTGTGAAGTATGAAGTATGCCTACAAAATGAGCCACACCTCCTCTAATATGATCCATCACCCTTGCTGGATTCAACGAACAGATCTGATTTCCTGATTTTGGACACAAGCTGCAACCATACCCGTTGTTGATATTGGTATTGTTCGCATTACCTGAAATCAATGCATAGTACGCCCAAGGCATCATGATGATTAAGTTCCTCCCACTCCAGGCCTTGATTCCACACGCAGGAGCAGT
>ML811012.1:105599-123843 GCA_009831015.1 Picea engelmannii
ATTTGAATTAAGGACATACCACATTGGCCTGAAGTATCTTTTTGAACAACCAACCTTGAACGCCAGGAAAACAAGATGGCTGGAATTTTTAAGTGAGTATGACCTCGATATCAAGCATATCAAATGAAAGGAGAATAAAGTTGTTGGTGTACTTAGTAGAAGAGTGCATCTCATGCATGCTACTGTTGTCAGTATGCATCAGTCAGACTTAAAGAGCATAATTTTAGATGGTCTTGTTACATATCAACATTACCTATAGGTAAAGGAAAGCTTACAGCAAGGAGATGTACCACAAAAAATAAAGGAGTATGAGATAAAGGAAGATGGATTACTCATGCATAAGAATAGAATCTATGTTCCTAGTTCCGAAGATTTGAGTAATTTGGTATTGAAGGAAATGCATGATGTTCCTTATGTTGGACATCCTGATTACCAGAAAACAATTACAGTTATAAGAAGCCAATTCTTTTGGTCAGGAATGAAAATGGATGTTGTTGATTACATTGCTCAATGTATGGAATGTCAAAAGGTGAAGGTTGAGCATAGACACCCAACGGGTTTGTTGCAACCATTACCAATCCCAGAGAAGAAATGGGAAGTGATAACCATTGATTTCATAACTAAATTACCCAGGAAAACAAGGCAACATGATTCAATCATGGTGTTGGTTGAAAATTAACAAAGGTTGCTCATTTTGTTCCTGTAAATACAACACATACAACGGCTAATATTGCAGAAATTTACATGAGAGAGATTGTTAAGTTGCATGGGATACCTAAGACCATTGTCTCGGACAGAGATACAAAGTTTACCTCCAATTTTTTGAGGGGATTGTTTAAAGGATTTGGTACAAATCTAAACTTTAGCACAACATACCATCCACAATTAGATGGACAAATAGATAGGTTCAATCGAATAATTGAAGATATGCTAAGAATGTATGTGATGGATAATTCATCTAAGTGGGAAGATTACTTTCACTTGGTCGAGTTTGCATATAATAATGGGTATCAAGCTTCATGGAGAATGAGCCCATTCGAAGCCTTGTATGGTAGGAAATGAAATACTCCAGTGAGCTGGGACAACCCAGCAGATAGAGTGGTACTTGGGTCAGAGTTGCTCAAGGATATGGAAGACCAGATGGTTAAGATCAAGCAGAATTTGAAGGCAACTCGGGATAGACAGAAAGTTTATGCAGATAAGAACAGGACATCTAGAGAATTTAAAGTAGGGGAGCATGTACTTTTGAAAGTGAATCCCAAGAAAATCTCCTTGAAATTGGGTAGTTGTACAAAGCTGGAAGCCAAATTCTGTGGTCTATTTGAAATATTGGACAGAATAGGGACAGTTGCATACATGCTTGCATTGTCTGCTTCCATGAATGTGCATAATTTATTTCATGTCTCTTTACTAAATAAATATGTACATGATCCTAACCATGTTATTGATTGGCATCTAATTCAGGTAGAGACAGAGGGATACTTTCAGGTTCATCCAGTGCGGGTATTGGACAGAAAGGTCAAAATGCTCCGGAATCAAGTTACAGAGTTGGTAAAAGTTCAGTGGACTTGCTACGGTCCTAAAGATGCTACCTGGGAGAATGAATATTCCATGCGGGAATAATACCGGCAGCTTTTTGAATAAAAATTGAGATTTTGATATCTATTTTGTATATGCACTGAGGACAGTGCCAAAATAAGGGAGAGGGGATGTAACACCCTGGGTTCTAAACCCCCATTTTAAATAATGTATCGTTACAATGTTGAGAGGTCAGAGTGCCCAAACAATTATTAAAAGGCCAGTGTGCCTAAGAAATGTAATATTTTGATCATTATTAATAATAAACACATCATTGGTTGCTAGATGGACAAGGACTAGAATTATAGGGGGCTATGATTCCAAAAAAGAGGGGGCTTGAGGGGATAAATGTTATTTCTTATTCTATTTACCCTTTTTATCTAATGGAGTGGATCAGTTACGTGAGCTTCTTGGAGGAGGCCAGGAGGTTCTTGATTCCCCACAAAATACTTAAACCCACCCCTAGACTATTGGGGGGGGGTTGGCTGATAGATCGTTCGCTCATTTGCTCTCTCGCTCCTTCATCCGTTCATGCGTTCATTCACTTTCTCACTCGTTCATTCATCCCATCCTTACCTATCACTCATTGATCCATCCTCACCCATGTCTTGGCTTGGGAAAGGGAAACGAACTACCGAATATTAGACACAGTATTGTTGGTTGTAGTGGTCGTTGGTGTAATTCAGCCATGACTTGAGGCCTTCATGTATGAGATGTTTTGGCATGTGTCCAGCGTTGTTCACAACTGCAAGTCTTGAGAGTTCCAGCATTGAGATTTTGGACCAGTTGCGTTGGAGCCCAAAATAAGGAGAAGGACTGCCTGAGGAACTGTGTGGCAGAGAAGGGTGGAGGTTCATTCTCTTGGGTGGTGCAGGCTGGGTAGAAGAGAGTTGGGTACTTGGATTGTTGTGAGTGCTAGGAAATCATGTGCGAGCTTGAGTGTTGACTGGTTTGGGGAAGCCAAGTAACACTCTAGAACCGTCCTTGTGGATTCATAGCCATGGCTCGAGGGTAACACTATTGTTGAGATTTGGAGCAGTAGTGTCTACGATTGGGTGGAACATCCTTGGTCTGCAGCGAGTTGGTGTCATATTTATAAAGATAAGTGGTCTATGTTATGGTATTATTTACCTGTATATGAATGTAATTTGTTGTGTATTTATTTATCGTTTAATTGAATCTTTAGAATATACATGCTTGTTGGTTATTGTTGTGCATGTCATTAAATCTTTTCTTTTATGTGTTCTTATTAATTTAAAAGGTATCGATAAGAGAAAGAAGTCCAAGGGTGGGCTTGAATGTAGTGCACCCTGGCCTGTGGATGTCTGGGGTGTATTACACCCAGCATAATTGAAGGAATATTTATCCCAAATGTGAATATAACAAAAGCGGAATAATTTCTTTCATGTATTAATATTTACTTACAAGATTGTTTTTAAGATTTTTCATTCAAATAGAGTTTTTTAAATCATACTTTTTCACCAATTTGAAGTTTTTTAAATCAAAAAATTATTTAACAATGATAAAGATTAAAAAAGAAAGTTATACATAAATTTATTGATAAAACCACTACCCCAAGTTTGTTACCCGAATGCGTACAATACCAACTCAACCCAACGCTTACAACACCATTAAACCTATGGACAACAAAATCAATAAAATCACAAAAAATTAATTAATTTATTAATTTTTATTTAAATAAAAATTATTAATGTGATGTTCTTATGTTTAAGATTGAAAAAAAATATTAAAATCAAAGTATCAACTAAAAACAATAGGTAGTCAAAGAGAGAATCATTCCTATAGTGTAGACTTTGGGTACTAATAATAACGGTATGTGTTAAATAGTAAAATCTACCCTTTCTCACAATTAATAATATTTTATTACTTCAAATAATTTACAATGGAAAATAATTTGACTTATTAATAGTGCATAATAATTTTAAATTTAAGATTCACTCCTTTAACTTAGAACTTTTAATTTGATAGTATGGATAACCTTATAAACAAGAATAATATTGCTTACACCATTCATTTCAAAGTTGGTGTTATTTCATCTCTAAGTATAGTCATCTACATAATGAAAAGCATGGGCACAATAAAATGGTGTGCAAGGGTTCAATTAGAATTAATGAAGAAAAAGAAAAGCAAGCACGTGACATATATTCTCAAGGTGAAGTAACAACCTGCATACGCTCCTAGATGCGTCCTTTTAATTTCACACCAGCCATTTAAAGTAGTAAATTGAAATTGAATACCATATATGTGTGGAAACTCACTCTGCATACATTAATCCCAACATAAATAGTGATGGATGTGAGGGCCTATGATGCAAAGGCTAAAAATATGAAAAACTAAGCAATCCAAGCTTAAAACAAGTGTTGTATGGAAGTGTAGTCCCTACTTAAAAGTTAATTTACTCAGAAAATTTAAAAGTTAATTTGTTGAGTTAATTTTTTTTTTTAACAGAAACAGAGTAAAATTTATATTAAAAAAACTGTGAGTAAACGCAAGAGGAGTACAAAATATGTGCTACAGGAGTTGTAGAAAACAAAATTTACTCCCCTGTATGCTCCCAAAAGGAAGTGGTGAGCAGGGGCAGTGTTTTCTAGTATGCTAAATCCTATTTGAGCTTCTACAGTGAAAATCGTCCAAAAAGATCCTAATAAAAGCACAGTGAAACACAGCATACACTTAAAATTTGTTTTGGTCCGGTGTAGGGGAGTCTTCTTCTGTTGGAGGCTGCAAATTTAGATCAAGTTGCGGTCAAGGTCCTGGCGACGAAACTCCATCGGAGATGGTTGTATTCAGGGAGGCTGAAGGCGACGCAGACCCAGCCACAAATTGAAGAGCTTCTATCTGTTGCCTTAACGCTTCACATTCATCCTTGTTCCTCTATTGTTCTCCCCAATGTTGAATGGTAATTTCAGTCATGGATAGAACTTGGGCTGAGAGAGCTCTGAGTTGAATTTGCAGGTTTTGCACCATTCTCACCAACTCATCGTGCTCTTCCACTGAAACCGCACATTGATTGTCAGGGCTCCTTCTCATTTTGCCAAATTTCCTTGCGTTGTTTGTCTAAATTATGTGAGTCTGTATCTGTGCTCAAGGGAGGAGTGAGATCCGCTCTTCTCTGTGAAGTATGAAGTATGCCTACAAAATGAGCCACACCTCCTCTAATATGATCCATCACCCTTGCTGGATTCAACGAACAGATCTGATTTCCTGATTTTGGACACAAGCTGCAACCATACCCGTTGTTGATATTGGTATTGTTCGCATTACCTGAAATCAATGCATAGTACGCCCAAGGCATCATGATGATTAAGTTCCTCCCACTCCAGGCCTTGATTCCACACGCAGGAGCAGTCGTAGGGACGTCGAAATGACCTCCCAAGTCGGGGGAGATGGTTATAAAGAGAAAGGTGACACGCGTTGAGGTGAGGGGGGAGGCATCTAGGTGTCAAGAGGTGAGGTGAGGCAGCTTGTGGAAACTTCCAAGTGTGTCAGATGTCGAGGGCAGTGGGGAGGCATTATGACGGGATGAGTTCGTGACCCAGGCCAGGAAATTCCAAGTGTCGCGCTGAGTGGGCAGGTGTGCTAGCTACCATGCGTCAAGAGCCTGACATAAGTGTGACGTGGTCATGGGATGGGTTTGTAATGTGTGAGGCCATTGACTATTAATGAGCCTTTCTCTATGGCGATGGCCAGATTTGCTTGGGTGTCAGCGATTTGATTGTTTCTTCAGAGGACATGGAAGAGGGAAATATTGGAGAAGTGATTGATAGTTGTCAAAATTCGTTGGAGTATGACCTTTAAGTGAATATTAGGGGGGTGGGATCCTTTTAGTGCATAGTTTATAATTATCTTAGAGTCACCAATCACTGAGAGGGAGTGGATGCTCAGGATTTTAGCAAGAAGAAGGCCTTGGTACAGAGCATAAGCTTCGGCTTGGTTATTGGTTGTGATTCCAAAGCTCCAGTGGAAGGAGAGTGCTTGATTTCCTCGTGGGAAAATGATGACCCCTCTCACTCTTGCCACCTCGGGGTTTCCTTTTGAAGCTCCATCGAAGTAGAGAATGTGTGTATATTTCTCATTGTGCCAGTGTAAGAGCTCAAAGTCTTCATGAAGCTACCAGGAGGATCTCGAAGGAGAGGGGGGATGACTAGTGGAAGGGATGGAAGGGAGAAAAGAGTAGATCTAGTTAGATTCTATGGTGGAGGTGGGGATGAAGGAGAAATGTTTGGGCTTGGACAGAAATAATTTAGCCAAGAGGCCTATGGATTTTTTAGCTACAAGGTCAGGGGGAGAGCGAAGGTTGGAGAAGATGATTCTATTTCTGGCAAGCCAAATTTTCCAGCAAATGTACTTGGGTAAGGCTTTGAATAAGTCTTTGAAGAGCGGTTTATTATTGAAGGAGCCCCGATAAAGGGAAAGTCAATTTGAGAGGAGATCTCTGGGTTGAGACGGCCATATGATTTTGTTATGGAGGATTTGGAGAGTTGTTTTCCACACAGAGATAGAAAAAGGCCAGAGAAGGAAGATATGTTGATAGGTTTCCATCGCATTTTGACAAAGCTTACATCTCAAGGGCATGTGTATGTTCCTTTTGAGAAGATTTTTCCCTGTTAGTAATTTTCCATGTGCCACTAACCAGCAAAAAGAGTAGTTTACCTTGGGAGGACTATCATTGTTCTAGAGGGAATTCCAGATTTTATCTTTGTGGGGGAGATCCACTTGGGAGAAGAGTTGTGAATATCCTTGCTTAATAGAGTAAATGTCATTTCCCCATCCTCTCTTGTCTTTTAGCATATTGCAAATGGGGGCGCAGCCTCTTAAAATATTTTACAGATGGTGGGTTGTGTCCTGAAGATTGCTTGGAAGATTTTGCAGGTTCCATCATACCCATTCTCCCGAGTCAGTGCTCCAAGAAGAGATATCCAAGATATATTTTTTACCTTATGAGTCAAGCCAGCTGATGAGTGGTCGTAGATGTATGTGCTGCCAGAGAGGTTTCTTTCCCATGATGTTATCTGTCCCAATAAGGATCTTTCGATAGTTTCCAGGAATCCAGGTAAGATGACTTTGAATGAGAGGAATGGAGGCAGAAAGAAATTTCCCTATTGGTGATCCACTTCTCAGGGAGTGTTTCTGATCTAAAAACCTGAGTTTGTCCCCTGCTAGGTATTTCTTCAGAAGAATTGTTTTCCACCATTCTTTTCTTCCTGAAATAAGATTCCATAAAATGTTTTCTCCCATTTCCAAGTTGGAGAGGGTAGGATCTTTTATGCCCAGGCCTCCATTTTTCTGAGGATGTTTTACAATATCCCAATTTACAAGGTGGAATTTTTTTGTGTCTGTTTTCCCTCCTTCCCAGAGAAAGCATCGTAGGAGACGGGAGATTGAGGATTTGATGCTCTAAGGTGCAAGGAGAGAGGAGAATTGAAAAATGGTGAGAGCGGAGAGGACTGATTTTATTAGCACAGTTCAACCCACCAGATTGAGCCAAAAGGCTCCCCAATGATCCAGCTTGCTTTTGAATTTGTCTAGGATTTGGTTCCAAGATGAATTAGGAAGAGATTTGAGACAAATTGGGATGCCAAGGTATCTGAAGGTTTTCCATTTTTCAATGAGAGGGAAACAGAAGATGTTTTCTATTTGGTGAGTTGTTCTTGTGGGAGTGCTCCAAGAATAGACATTGTATTTGGCACTATTTATGAGGGCTCTTGAGGCTTGGGTAAAATTTTCCAGAGCATTTTTTAATCTCTTAGCCATGACAATGGAGGTGCCTCCAATGAGGAGAGTGTCATCAGCGAATTGGGAGTGGTTTATTCTCTTTGTCCCTCTAGCTATTTTGATATTGGGAATGGATTTGGAGGCTCAATCTTTTTCCAATTGCCTACCAAGAGTTTCTTCCATAATTATGTAGAGGAGGGGGGAAAGAGGGAAGCCCTGCCTCAGCCCTCTAGAACTTTTGAAAAATTTTGTTGGGTGCCCATTGATCAGAGGATTTATCCAAGGCATGGAGATACAAGTTGAGACCCAAGCTATGAGTTCTGAACTAAAGCCAAATTTCCTCAAAACTGCAAACAAAAAGTGTGCCTCGCCCTGTCAAAAGCGTTGGCCATATAGATTTTGATAATCATTACTTGGTCTCCTCGTTCCCTGATGGAGTGTATGGCTTCTTGGACCAAAATGATGTTGTCAATCATTTGCCTTTTTTAAACAAACCCACTTTGGTTTGGGAAGATGAGCTTATGTAGTAGAGGCTTAATTCGGTTGGATATGACTTTAGTTATGAGTTTGTAGGAGACATTGCATAAGGATATGGGTCTGAATCTAGAGAAGGAGGAAGGGTTGGAGTCCTTTGGAATAAGCACCAGAAAAGTGGAATTTGTACTGCCCCCCAACTTTGTAGATTTCTTGACATACTAGATCATCCTCAGGAGATATTTTTTAATTATGTGCCAACATTTTTTATAAAAATGAGCGCTAAAGCCATCTGGTCCTAGAGATTTGTCTGGGAGAAGTTGGAATAAGGCCTCAGAGAGTTATTTTTCTATAACCTCCTGATTTAACTTGGCATTATCCTCCTGGTTGACAACGGTCGGGATATTTAGCAGCAAATCGTCTTGTATGTTGAGATTTGCAATGCCTTCCTCAATTAGAAGTTGTTCAAAATGATTTTTGGATTGTTCTTGAATTTTTTGGAAATCACTTGTTTTTGTTCCATCTTATTTTGTGATCTCCTTCACCTTGTTCCTCCAAAGTCTAACTTTGGTTTGTCTCTGGAAGAATCTTGTGTTTCTGTCTCCTGAGTTGAGCTAAGGACTCTGAGATTTGAGCCTCCAAATTTCCTCCTCTGAGTGGAGGATTTTTTGATAGTCTATGAAGTCTTTTTGTTCTTTGAGAAGAAGAGAGTGGGTGGGAAGTCCCTCTTCCATTGCCAATCTGTTTTCTTCCATTTCCTTGATTTTCTTGTTTTTTGGTTCTTGATCTTTCTCTTTGGTGTTTTTCACCCAATGTTTGAGGGCCGATTTGACTCTTTTTAGTTTATGTTCCCAAATGTAGTTTGGAGAGCCTTGTATCCAACATCTCCAGGCATCTATGACAATATAAAAAAAGTTTGGATCCAAGATCCAAAGGGGGTTGAATCTGAAGGGGATGGGGCCAAAATTTTCAGGAGGGGAAAGAATAAGGGTGATAGGTCGGTGATCAGAGCCAGTCCAGGGGAGTATGAGAGAGGAGGGGGAAAAGGACTCATCAAGGAAGGAACTACTTAAGATAAAATGATCCAGGCAAGCAGTGATGTGCCTGGGTCCTAGCCTTCTATTCCACCAAGTGAAGCGGTCGTTAGAAGGCTTTATGTTGATTAAATGAAAAGAGGATATGAGATCCTCGAGATGCTCACGAGTGGGGTCCCGTACTCGAGTACCATATTTTTTTTCTTTAGGATGGAGGGTTGTGTTGAGGTCTCCGGCTATTATGAGGTCCTTAGAATCAAGACTCCCTTGCATATTTTGAAGGGAGGACCAGCAATCTATTTTTTCTCGATAAATAACGGGCATATACACATTAATGAAATTCAGATTCTTACCTATAGGAATATGAAGAAGGGAAGTTCTGATCGAGTGCGTTGTAGAGTGCCAATTTTGAAGAGAGAAGATATTAGGATTCCACAGGGTGCAGATTCCCTCTGAGGCTCCTCTTGCATTGACTGCCACACCTTTGCATGATCGCCAGATGTAGTTGCTTTCCTGAAGGATATCGGTATCCTTCCTTTTAGTCTCCTGGAGAAGAAGTACATGAGGGTTTTCTTCTTTAATTAAGTCATGTATTAGCGAGAGCTTGTGTCGGATCCCTAGTCCTCTGCAGTTCCAAGAGATTGTTTTTATCATTTAGAAGACTTGGAGTTTTCCCCTTTTGGGGGGTTGGATCCATTATGATTCCTGGTCTTTCTTGTTTCTTTCCTAGATTGATGATCCAAAGTTGTTTTCTTCCCGAGTTCTATTTCCTTCCTGGCAGAAGCTTCCCTCTTATGAAAATTTGATTTTCTTCCTACTTTTTTGATGGGGGCTCCATGGGTATCTGAGTATGAGCCTTTGTCTAATCTTTTTTATAGTTCTTCATCCTCAAAAAGAGAAGACGGGTGAGGAGGAGAAGGCAGTGTTGAGGGAAGGATAGGAGGCCCAGGTGGATGGATGAGAGGGGAGGTATGTGGAGGCGTGATCTAAGTTTGCAAGGGGGGCGGCTCCACTCGAGGTGGATCTTGAGTCGAGATCGGATTGGAAGATTATGGATATTGGGATGAATTAGGTATGGGTGGCGTGGGGATGGATTTAGGGTTCGGACCGTGACGTTGTTGTTTTTTTCTTTTAGGTTGTTGCCAATGTTCATATTATTCAGGAAATCTTTCAGGGGGGACTTGGGATAGTGCTTTGCAAAATGACCATACTCATGACATTTTTTGCATTTGAAAGGTAGTTTCTCATATTCAACTTGTTGCAGATAGGTCCATTTATCTAGGGTGAGATTAATAGCTTCAGGCATGCCTTTTTCTAGATCTACTTCTACACATATTCGTGAACAGGCTTGAATATCATCTTTAGGTTCTGCTCGATCTATATATTTCCCCAGGGTATTACCTATAGAACTAATAGTTTCATCATTCCAGCAATGTAGAGGAAGTAAAGGGAGGAGAACCCAAACTGGAACTGCATTAGGAATATCGTTCTCGGGGCTGAAATCCAGGGTCTAGCTATTGAGATACATACCTCTAGGGCCCATGAAATATGGTCTGCGTATGAAGATGAGATCTCGATCTAATTTATCTTCGAAGAGAAAGGCAAAGAAGCTTCTTCCACATAGAAAGTGAGAAAGATTACCTTTCAGATGGGGTTTCCAGTTCTTGTCGATCCAAATTGCCATAGCCCGCGGAGAGGGCCAAATTCCCATAAACTTCCCTATGATTGCATGGTCTCCAAATTTTAGGGCGAGGGTTCTAGAGCTACCTTGGATCTGGACTAAGGGGATTTGATCTATCTTTTTCATGAACTTTGGAGGGGTTTGCGTGTTTGTCTTGGGAAGAGAGGAAAAGGATGCAACATCCAGGGAGGAGGGAGAGGGAGGTGGCTGGGAGTCGAGGGGCTCTGAGGCCCCTCCCAGTGTGGAGGGCATGCGTGGGAGAGAGGCATGCGCATGCACTATGAGTTATTAATTTGTTGAGTTAATTAACAATAAATTAAAAGTTAATTTATCCAAAAATATTATCCTTTGCTTATAGTTGCAGAACAAGATTATCCTCAGCTTAATTGTATCATGGACAAGTGAAAAATATGCTTAGATGTATTAATTTAATACCATTTAAAATAATAGTTCAAACTAGTTTGTGGCAATGCCATAGCCAAAAAATACATTGCCACAACCAAATTCTATCAGTGCTTTCTTTTTATTTACTTTTCAACATTGTATTTTCTCTTAATCTTGTTCATGTTCTGTTATTTTTACTAATTAAATATATTTAAAAATGAATATTTATTAATATTAATATATTATGGACAAATGAAAATTTAATTTACGATTGAAGATTATCCTCAGCTTATAGTTGCAGAATGAGATTATCCTCAGCTTATAGTTGCAGAATGAGATTATCCTCAGCTTAATTGTATCATGGACAAGTGCAAAATATGCTCAGATGTATTAATTTAATACCATTTAAACTAAATAGTTCAAATTCGTTTGTGGCAATGCCATAGCCAAAGAATACATCGCCACAACCAAATTCTATCAATGCTTTCTTTTTATTTACTTTTCAACATTGAAGTTTCTCATAATCGTGTTCATGTTCTGTTATTTTTGCTAATTAAATATATTTAAAAAATGAATATTTATTACAAATAATCATCCTTTTAATACAAATAAAAATAAAAATAAATGGACTATTTATTATTAGCGAGAGTTATTTCTATTTTGATGCTTTCACTTTCTGGTTTCTTTCCTTAGTCGTTTTTCCGAAAATGTCTAGGTGCACAGGTTGGCAGACTCACAGGTTCACATTTATAGTCATGCTTTTGTATCACGAGTCCGAGCGACGACTTCCTCATTCCATACTTAGCCACTTTTTCGATCACGGTTTCCCGGGCTGGCAGGCTCAAAATTGTGCTTCTATTGTTTTGTGTCCTCCAAACAACACTCAGAGTTCCGCAGTATACAAATTGACAGGCGAACTCCCGACTAGCGGGCTCAAGATTACGCTTATATTATAAATTTTGAAGAAGCCTTAAAAAGTAATTTAGTTATAAAAATAAAAATAAAATTGTTTTATATTATTAAGGGTTGATCATGTTAAAATGAAATGTTCATGATACCATTAACTTTAATTATCGTAATTCTTACTTTATTTTTTTTAAATTTAACTTCTTGATTATTATCTCAAGCTTCCATATAACCATTAGCTTGCATATTTTAATAAACTTTAACAAAATTTAAACGTTATGGTCTCAAACTTCCATTTATAACCATTCGCTTTCCTAGATATTTTAATAAAATCTAGATATTTATTTTAATTTTAAACATGTATTTTTTTTAAAATAATTTTAATTATTCAAATTTAAATGAACAAAAATTTTACAATACTTTTATTTATTAATAATTTCATTATTATAAAATTTATCTTAATTTTATAAGAATATAAAATTTAATATAATTGTGTTTTTTTAATATTTTCATAATCGAATTTTAAAAATTTTAACTAATTTTTTTAAGTTTATGGTAAATATTGTAATATCCCCATCCACCAACAGGTCGGGCATTGCCACTACTCAGATGCTTTACTTAGCTCCGATACCATATTGTAACATCCCCAGCCACCAACAGGTCGAGCAATGCCACTACTCAGACACTTTACTTAGCTCTGATACCATATTGTAACATCCCCAGCCACCAACAGGTCGGGCAATGCCACTATTCAAATGCTTTACTTAGCTCTGATACCAATTTGTAACATCCTCGGTCAACACAGAGACCAAGCAATGCTACCACTGCGGAATACACGCACACACACACACACACACACACACATATAACATGCATTTTAATCGAAATTAAACACGTAACATGGAGTTATTATTACCATCCAGATTCAAAAAAGATTAACAGTAAATCCACATGCAACAGAACACATGATAACATTCAAGCATCAATAGCACAAACATGCATAACGTATAAATTAAGCACAGACTGATACTTATCTTTTAGTTGGAGTAAATCCACCAACTACGTGCAAACCTTCCACGAACCTTCCATCCTTCATCTAAACCCAAGACCTCTGTCATTCGACCTCTACATACTCTCACGCATCTCTGGAACCAAAATCCGGGAAGCCGACTTGTGTTGTTTTATGGTAAATTCGACCTGTGTTTTTCACGGTGAAGCCAACCTGTGTTGTTTTACTGTGAAGCCTGACACATCCTGGATATGTTCGAACCATGTTGTGTCTTAGTGGGACTATTGTTGTTTTGGATGTCCATGCCCAAATTTCCCTATAGCTGTTGTCGCCCGTGAGTTAACCGAATGTTGTTGATGTGCTATTATCCTTACCTTGTGCGAATTGAGTAGTAATTGGTTGAAGAAGTGGGTTGTGAGGCATGTGGTTGAAGAGGCAGGTTGTCAGGCCTGTGAGAAACTCTCCTAGGTCAGAGAGTTTGTTGGGAAGTGGTTTTCTCCTAGAGAGAGTCTAGCACTAGCTACAGAACTCTAAGAATTCATGATCCGACTTGTTGTCGAGACCCTGAGAGGGAGGTGAAGCAGTCGATGGACTGTGTGACAGTGAAGGTGTATACTCTCGAGTGGAACAGGCATGTGGAGAATGAGAGTCTGTGAGTAGTGGGCTACACTCTTAGTAAAAATCAAAATTTATTTTGAATAAATTATTTTTTTAATTTAAATTTCAAATAAAATTAACAAAATTTGAAAATAAGAATAGTTAATTTTAAGTTTTAAAAAAAAATTACTGTGTACTTTTGATTGTAACTTTTTATTGATGTCTAATAAACTTTCTCATCTATATAAATTTGGTTGTATTATTTGGGTGATATCTAATAAACTTTGAATGGGATAATAAAATTGTATTTATTATTATTATATTTTACATGTTTGTATTAGTAATATATTAATTGAATTTAAAAGGTGTGATATATTAAATTATAGTGATAAGTGTTTTTTATTTTGAAAATATGAGAGAGGGTGTAAGATTGGATGATGGGATACACCCAATAATTGTCTTCCTTTAATCTTTATCCCTTAATAAATTATTTATTCAACTAATTACTTATGAGAGATATTGTTGACAGATGGTGATCCCTATAAACTATTTAACATTATCTAAAAACATTATTTCCAAATATTAAATATTAATATTGTACAATATAATTACATGAAATTATTAAAGGATGATAAATCCATTTTATGAGGTGATATCTAATAAACTTGGAATGGGATGATAAATGTGTTTATTATTATTATATTTTGTATCTTTGTGTTTATTATTATTCATTTTTTTTTAAATGTCTAGGTGCATGGATTGGCGGACTCACTGGTTCTCATTTATAGTCATGTTTTTGTATCACGAGTCCGACAGACGACTTCCTCATTCCATACTTAGCCACCTTTTGGATCGCGGGTTCCCAGGCTGGCGGGCTCAAAATTGTGCTTCTATTATTTTGTGGCCTCCAAACAACACCTCGGAGTTCTGCGATATACAAATTGGCAATCAAACTCCCGGGTTGGTGGTCTCAAGCTTGCGCTTATATTATAAATTTTGAAGAAGCCTTAAAAAGTAATTTAGTTATAAAAATAAAGAAAAGTTATTTTATATTATTAAGGGTTGATCATGTTAAAATGAAATGTTCATGATATCATTAACTTTAATTATGGTAATTCTTACTTTATTTTTTTTAAATTTAACTTATGAATTACTATCTCAAGCTTCCATATAACCATTCGCTTACATATTTTAATAAACTTTAACGAAATTTAAACTTTATGGTCTCATATAACCATTAACTTTCATAGATATTTTAATAAAATCTAGATATTTATTTTAATTTTAAATATGTATTTTTAAAAAAATAATTTTAATTATTCAAATTAAAATGAATAAAAAAATTATAATTCTTTTATTTATTTAATAATTTCATTATTATAAAATTTATCTTAATTATTCAAATTAAAATGAATAAAAATTTTGTAATACTTTTATTTATTAATAATTTCATTATTATAAAATTTATCTTAATTTTATAAGAATAAAAAATTTAATATAATTGTGGTTTTTTTAATATTTTCATAATTGAATTTTAAAAATTTTAACTAATTTTTTTAATTTTATGGTAAATACACTCTTAGTAAAAATCAAAATTTATTTTGAATAATTTATTTTTTTAATTTAAATTTCAAATAAAATTAACAAAATTTGAAAATAAAAACAGTTAATTTTAAGTTTTAAAAAAACTTTACTGTGTACTTTTGATTATAACTTTTTATTGATGTCTAATAAACTTTGTCATTTATATAAACTTGGTTGTATTTTTTTGAGTGATATCTAATCAACTTTGAATGGGATAAAACAATTGTATTTATTATTATTGTATTGTGCATTATTGTATTAGTAATATATTAATTGAATTTAAAATGTGTGATTTATTAAATTATACTGATAGGTGTTTTTTATTTTGAAAATATGAAGGAGGGTGTAAGATTGGATGTGGGATACACCCAATAATTGTTTTTATGATCCCTATCAACTATCTAACATTATCTAAAAACATTATTTCTAAATATTAAATTATTAATATTGTACAATTTAATTACATAAAATTATTAAAGGATGTTAAATCCATTTTTTTTAAATGTATGATGGATATAAACTTCGTTCTCTTTTATGAGGTGATATCTAATAAACTTGGAATGGGATAATAACTATGTTTATTATTATTATTATTATTATATTTTGTATCTTTGTTTTTCTAAAAATGTCTAGGTGTGCGGGTTGGAAGACTCACGGGTTCACATTTATAGTCATGCTTTTGTATCACGATCGACTAACGACTTCCTCATTCCATACTTAGCCACATTTTGAATCGTCGGTTCCCGGGCTGGCAAACTCAAAATTGCACTTCTATTGTTTTGTTTCCTCCAAACAGCACTGGGAGTTTCTCGATATACAAATTGATAGCCGGACTGGGCTGGCACGCTCAACATTGAGCTTATATTATAAATTTTGAAGAAACCTTAAAAAGTAATTTAGTTATAAAAATAAAAAATAAAGTTATTTTATATTATTAAGGGTTCATGTTAAAATGAAATGTTCATGATACCATTAACTTTAATTATGGTATTTCTTACTTTATTTTCTTAAAGTTTAACTTCTGAATTACTATCTCAAGCTTCCATATAACGATTCGCTTACATATTTTAATAAACTTTAACGAAATTTAAACTTTATGGTCTCAAACTTCCATATAACCATTAACTTTCATAAATATTTTAATAAATTCTGGATATTTATTTTAGTTTTAAACATGTATTTTTTTCAAAACATTTTTAATTATTCAAATTAAAATGAATAAAAATGTTATAATACTTTTATTTATTAATAATTTCATTATTATAAAATTTATATTAATTTTATAATATTATAATATTTAATATAATTGTGTTTTTTTTTATATTTTCATAATTGGATTTTAAAAATTTTAATTAATTTTTTTAAGCTTATGGTAAATACAGTGAAAATCAAAATTTGTTTTGAATAATTTGTTTATTTAATTTAAATTTCAAATAAAATTAACAAAATTTGAAAATAAAGTAAAAATCAAAATTTCTTTTGAATAATTTATTTTTTTTATTTAAATTTTAATTAAAATTAACAAAATTTGAAAATAAGAATAGTTAATTTTAAGTTTTAAAAAAACTTTACTGTGTACTTTTGATTATAACTTTTTATTGATGTTTAATAAACTTTCTCATCTATATAAACTTGGTTGTATTTTTTTGGGTGATATCTAATAAACTTTGAATGGGATAAAAAAATTGTATTTATTATTATTACATTTTGCATGTTTGTATTAGTAATATATTAATTGAATTTAAAAGGTGTGATATATTAAATTATAGTAATAAGTATTTTTTATTTTAAAAATATGAGGGAGGGTGTAAGATTTGATGGTGGGATACACCCAATAATTGTCTTCGTTTAATATTTATCCTCTTCATAAAGAAAATCAACAGAAAATATTTCTTTATAATAGGATTGAATGCAACATGAAAATCCTTTAATGAAGAAATGTCGGATCAAGGTAAATATCTGCACCAATCTCGAGCATCTCCCTCTAGGGAACACCTGAACATTTTTATCAACACATCTTCATGAATAATTCCCTATTGATGCATACATTCATGAAAATCTAATAGGTTCTCAACAACGACTTCCCAATCCTCTCCCTTAAATCTTGGAATACAACTTTCCCATTCATCTCTTTTAGGAATAGGATTGGGAAAACCATGTATATTGAAAAAATCACAAAATGCATACCTCTGAGCCAAAACGGCTTCCATCGTTTTTGAAATTCTGAATCAATGGAGTCGTATGTGGATCCTTCCTTCATAGAGTCGTCAGGTGAAATATCACAGTCGCTTCTATCACCAATTCTTGTTCACCATCAAGAACTAGTTATATTAGTTCTCGTACAGCCCAGGGAATGATGTCTTTGTTACTCCATTCCCCAGAAATGATGCCAAAAGATGTTAGCACTAGAAGATGCTTTGTAACTATTGGGAGGGCATACCTAGCACATCTTAGTTATTACAATGGTTTGTTTATTGGAAGGTGTAGAAGGTAAGTAGACTGGATGAGGAAAAAGAAAGACAACAAACTAGATAAAATATAACATAGTTACCAACTTAATGAGAACTCTACAGAGTTCTCATTTTTGGGGGGGTCAAGTTTTTTACCCCGTTTTTAAAAATAGTTCTATCGGTAGCACCCCCCTCCCTTTTTAGGTGGTTTTTTGATATTTTAAATTTTCTTATACATAAGGTTTCCACTTTTTTACTTTTAAATGCTTGTTTTTTCATTTATTTTCAAATTGTTCAAATTTTTTATTTTTTATTTTTTTCTCAAAGGTGTTTTTTCATCTATTTTCAAACTTTTCTATTTTTATTTTTTTATTATTTTTATTCATTGGTGTTTTTAATCATGTTTACATGCTCCATCCAATGTTAAAAATGATGTACACCATTTATTTTAATTAAATTAAGATTTTTCATATAATTATGTGTCCTTAATTAAGTTATGGTTCCATACTTTTTAAATATAGTGGAAAAAAATCATTTTTAACACATTGTTTTACCTTTACTTCAATACATAGAAAATAATTGTAGTTAAATAAAATTATTTTTAAATATTTACCAAAACGATATAATTCATTTTTTTTATCAATTAAAAACTAAAAAAAATAAGAAAACAAAAATAATTGAAATTTAAAATTTAAAAAAAAAAATTTAAACAAATTTATATAAAAAACCCCATTGAAAAAAAACCTAAAAAAATAAAGAGGAAACAAAACCTTAAAATTAAAAATATATATATCTAAAGTAAGAGAAAATG